>PYAF01004265.1:373832-447027 GCA_007407185.1 Glycine tomentella | reverse complement strand
ATTTCTACAATAAGAACTTCGATACATATGTCTCTTATTTATATTACTATAAAATAGTTGTAAGAATTGATATGAATCAAATAATTTGTAAACTTAAGCATCAATATAGTAAAGACAATTGTCAAGTTTAGGGTCATTTGTGTTGTGTATGTAAAAAAGTAAAATTAAATCCAAGAATTTTTTAGACAATGAATAAAAAAGATAAGAAGATTTTTAAATTGAATAAAAGAGTGAAATAGAATTTTAAATAAGACATTAATGATAAAATTGAGGGGGAAAAAAAGTTAATAACTTATAAACTAACTTATTTTCTATAAACTAAAAATAATTTATAGAAAATAGTCTATATATCAAATAAGCTTATTTTAAAATTTATAAGTTAGTTAAAGAAGCTTATAGGCTTCCTAAAAGGCTTACCAAACATACAAGTGCTTATATGATTTTCGAAGTTTTTGTTTAACTAGTCTCCGCCTGATTTTAATATTCTCGTAATTGCGTTAAAGAAAGCAACTAATGGAAGAAACAACAAAAGCATATATTACAAGTCACAAGTTTAAATTACAATAATGACTCTTAAGAACTTTGTAATTAAACTACATAAACCAAAGTACCAAATTAACACAACAATTAACAATGCCACAAAACGTGTAGGGTGTAGCACAATACAACCCTTTTATTTCCTCACTCACATCTTTTCACATGCACATCAACAAATTCTGGTCTTCAATTTCACACTAGAGTTCCCAAATTCCTTCAATTTCCCTCGATTTGAATCACCTTGGTTTCAGGTTTCTTCACCTCCTCCTTAGGGACAGTCACAACAAGCACACCGTTCTCCATGCTAGCCTTAACTTGGTCCACCTTAGCATTCTCTGGGAGCCTAAACCTCCTTTGGAACTTGCCACGGCAACGTTCAATGCGATGCCACTTGTTGTTCTTGTCATCTTCATCAACATTATTCTTCCTCTCACCACTAATCTGAAGCACCCTTCCGTCATCAACTTCTACCTTGACATCTTCTTTGTTCAGACCCGGAAGGTCAGATATGAATACATGGGCATCTTTGGTCTCTTTCCAATCCGTTGGGGTGCTTAGGATAGGACACTTGTTGATCATAGATAGGAAAGGGTCGTAGGTTTCATCACCAAGAAGTTGATGAATGACAGACATGGCTAGTTATTGGTTGAGTACACACAAAAAAAAGGAAGAAAAAAAAACTATTAGGAGATGAGGAAATTAAATGAGAGAAACTGAGTTGGTGAATTCGGAGCTAAGGATAAGTTGGATTGTTGTTGGGAGAAATTTTGGGTATGGTACGTTTTTATTAAGGGCGAAGAGTGAAGGACTTGAACTTTCTTGGAGTTTCTTTTTGTATTCTTATTATTAATTTTTAGTTTGATTGACGTTCCACCATCTTCTATTGGTGCATGTGAAACATTCTCGTTGCTTCTAACATAATCTTACTCGTTCTAGCCGAGGGCCACGCCCTCTGTTTTTTCTCTCTTTTATTGCACGGTCGTGCCCTCTCTTGCCTATTCTTTTCCATTTAGTGTCAATATATACTATGGTATTGTCTATAGCAATGAGAGGCCCAATCACATTATTGTTAGTCACCCATATCGATCAACAGATATAGTAATAAATCACGGGGGATAATTTTTTTTTAAATAATATAGAAATAACTCACGGATAAGAAAAGAAAATAAAAACTCGTTTGGTTGTGAAACAAATCTCCCTTCGCATGCTATGCTGAGTGGAAAGTTTGGGTTAAGCCGGCGGGCATCCTTTGGACACAAAAGAATGGCGATTAGGGAACTGCATCCCGCACCTCCCATTTTTGCTTCCTTCACCCCATAGGAGCTGAATGGACAGAAATGCCCCGCCCTCCTTCTTCTGTCTTCTTCCTTCAATAACAACATCCCTGACTGCCACCTCTGTCTCGACTGCGCCATCCTCCACCCCGCCTCTCATTCTTGTCCAATATCTATGTCGGTGCTCTCCACAACGACGAGTTTGACATAATCATATGCTTCTCACCGAGTTTAATAGTGACAAGATTGTGTTCGTCATCATAATTGCAAATAGTGGTATCAATATGATTTAAGAGGATTACCAAAATTGTATGGAATTTTCATCTCTTTGAATAAATCAATTGCTTCTTTGTCAAAGCCATTCTTATAGTAAATCCTTCAATGATCCATGTCTAGAAAATAAAATCCTTTACCTGCATATCATAAGTTTCAACAAATTTATGCAAATCAAGCCAAATTAACAAAAGTTTAAAAAAAATGAAAGGAAAATATTGGTGTTCGAAGGCATTAGATGGTGGGATTGGTCCGAACCGGAGGGCGAGATTGGTCCGAACCGGAGGGTGGGGTTTCGAGCTCAGATGGTGAAGTGCCTGTGAGGGTTGGGTTTGGAAGAAGAAAAAGGGAATGGGACATTAGTATGATAGGAAAAACTCTTTCATAATGAACTCAAAAACAAGAAACTTTCACATGTAAATTGTAACACCCTTATTTTATAAGGGAATTACTTTGATTTTTCTAATTAAATATGCAACAAATATTTAAAGATTCTTCTTAAATACAATACTCAAGTATAAAGATTAGATTGATGACTAAACAATTACTCAGAAATATGTAATTGATTTTTTTTAATTAAAGATAACATCTTTAGCAAAAATAAATGTTAGTGGGATAATTCATAAAAGACAACAATACTCCAAAATGGAATCTCTAATGTATCGACGACATCTTGTTTACATAAAGTATCACAATAAAATTGTTTGATAAAGATAACTTAGGTAATTAAAAACCACCATAATAAAATTACTGACCGAAAGATAATAAAAGGTACTACATCCAAATAACTATACTACTACCCACCCATGTATATATTAGGAAGTAAAATATAATCATAAAGTATGAATTGTAACCACTACCAATCCCTAACAAAACCATGTCTAAAGGAACTAAGAAGAATCCTAAGCTGGGTCTTCCTTGATCAATGATGACTCCTTTGCTTCACTTGCATCCTAGGAATGATCCTCTTATTCACTGTCACCATCAACATAGTCCTCCATAACGGGTGCCCATTCGATCAAACATCCAGGCAAGAGAAAACCTGTCAGTGTGACAGGATCATATGATGGATAAAGGAATCTCACTATTGGAATGGCGGAACATATTCTCTAACGATAGGCTAAGCAAAGATCTCCTCAACCATTATAACAATGTTGACAATAGAGGCTACTAACGATGAAGAACGAGAGGGTGTCTTTGGAATTCGTATATAATCGGGTATCGGGTACTGAGTCAACACCAACGGTAAGTCAAAGTAAAAAGGTGGAATGTGTGGCTCCCCTACCATCAATGAAATGTCAAACCTAAAGTCGCTCGCGAAGTGATCTTCCTCGAATTAAGGATCATGGTTCCACTGGGCATCTAGTGGCCAAATCGACATGCAGAATTCCGGTTTCCACTCCCGTGCCATTGTCCTCTAAAACATAAGATGTATGGGTAAGTCCTCTACTTCTCCATCATACTACATGCAAAAGGATCAAAGTCCATAATTACAAACACATCACAGAGTTCACATATCCATTCCTAATATTTGACTACACGCATACACATATTGTTCCACTAACTCGAGCCTGGCCGCTTCATTGACATGCCATCATAGAGGTCTTACATCTTTCATTTATTTTTCTAGGTGACGTTGTAAGAGACATACCCTTACCTTGGTACTATGAGTAGGCTACTCTTCACCACAAGCGGTTATCCTTTTGGTGATTGTTGGATTGCCAAGTCAGCTACATGAGTCCCCCAGCCTCGTTGAGGTATCGCAACTTGATGCCATTTTTTATCCCCAACAACTCATGGTCCTCACCTTACATACCTCAGGTACCATGTATGGCCACCCACTCACTTACTAGTTCAGACACTCTTGCTGTTCTTACTTAGAGTGCATTTAGGCATGCCTCCTTTTCACGAGCTTTTCTATTAGGCTTCATAGTTGGTACTGTGATGTGGTTACTAAGGCACAAGCCCTAAGCCTCATTAATCATTGGAGGTTTTCCCATCCAACTTCAATATCATAAAAATCATTGTCACATCACTTATGTATAGCACATCCAAATGGGACACAAACCATTTAGACCACATCGCAAGTTCCCCCATAAGAGCTTCGATCTTTCACATCACATCATGCTATCTCCACGCGTCGTTACGCACCATTGTCCTCTGTATCATATTAGAGTTCAAATCTTTTCTTATTCGGTGTCCACATGCACTTTACATCCCACTCATGTCGTAACAAGATAGGCTCCATATGTTATTGTAATGTTCATTACCACAAGCATATAGTAAAGATTTGAATCCTTACTTGTCTCACCACACACAATTCAAGTCAAGTACATATTCATTGATCAAAGAACAACATAGAGTAATTAATATCCACGTGCTTCCTACCAACAATTATCACATCAATGGATTATTATAGTCTTATGAGATTATTCACTCCTCTCCAAGTTCCTCATCCTCACAATACTACTATCCATAAGCTACAAAATCTTATTCTATCGCCATTACGCATTCACCTCCGCATGTATTCGAGATTGCTTCCACTTTGAATCTTTCATAATTGTTTTGCTTGTGGTTGGTACTTGTGATGATCATGAACCGTCGTTCGTGGAAGCAGATGAGTAGCAGTAGGTGATATTGGAGAAAGATTCTTTTGTTGGAGTCGCCAAGCCTACGTGATAACGTTGAAATTTATTCTGAGATAGAGTTGTGTTTTGTTATCAACTCTTTCTTAGTTGGTTCCTTGTTTCTCTTTGATCGGACATGTAAACTCAAGCTTATATATATATATATATATGTAAAAACTGAATTATGATCTGACGTAAGGATGATATTTATTTGTTTAATATATATATGTATGTATTTATATATGTATGTTTGCTTTTTGGTGAATGTATTGTCGTGAAAAATTTACTCTCATTTTCATAATCAAATTAATGGAGTTTTCATTAAAAATTGAAATTACACGTTTAGAGTAATGATATCGTAGCGACGAGGCAGGTCGTTACATTACACAGTTTTTCTTGAAAACCAGCACACAATAGGGACATGCATACATCTCCATAATTGGGCTCCTTGACCCCCAACTACAGTATCAAAAATTGTAACCAAACAATAAACTCCCCTCACCTATCTGTATTCCTCTATTAGCTCCTTATAGAGTCATTTTGAGATTTCTCAGGTTCACGTGTTTTGGTCCAAACGCAAAGCTTTATATACCAAATCGAAGATAATTTAGTATAGATTTCTCACCACATATAATTCAATTCTTCCTATAATCTATGTTAATCTACAATTCATTAAATTCTCATCTTTTAGTATGTTAAACTGGACTTCCTAAGTTTTATAACAAGGTATCACATGCCTCAATTGGAGTTCTAAAACTCTAGAAATAATATTTTAAAAACAAAACTCCAAATCTGCCAACAGGCTCAAATGGGACACTAATATCTCTTATTGTCTTCGTGACTGTAAGCAGTACAAATTCTAGATTTGTTTAATTTTTGATATGTTAGAGTTCACATCTAGATCTTTAATTCCATATATAATAAGCCTAATTTGAGTAAGAAATGATAGAGAAACAAATTTTTAAAAACAAGTGGTAGTAGTTGTTTGAGTGTGGACAGTTTCGGACAACTTGGGTTTAAATAAATTCTGGACACGATTCACTACTCAGTTTGGTCCCATATTTTAGGACAAAATAGAGGACTTCATAAGATTTAAAATGAGTGGTCAAACACCTCATTTTGTTAAGTAAAGGGGATGTTGGTTTCAGAGAAGCTATTTGAAGAATGGAATAGGAATCAAGCTTTGGTTTTGAGCTTTCAACATGCATTGGATGCCTTGAAGAATGATTTGTGTTAAATGTGTAAGAAAGAAGCAACTCTGGTGATCCAAGTGCATTGCATTCATATCATTCATTAATTCAATTAACTTGAGTAATAAAAATCACAACGCTTTGGTAAAATGATCAATTTAAATCAAAGGTTTTTGGAAAAATGAATTTGTACTGACTTAATCGATTACATTGAGGATATAATCGATTGTTTTGTTCTTAGTTCATTTTGGAAAACTTTTCAAGAACAATGTAATCGATTACCTATCGGGATAATCGATTATTTGACCTTTGTTTTCACATACATTGCATTGATGAACACTTTAATCGATTACCAATAGATAGTAATCAATTACATTGCTATACATTATTTCAAGTCGTGCTGGAAGAATCAATTACCAAAGAGTAGTAATCAATTACACAGGCTAAGCCGAAAAAACCATCTTCATGTCTTAATCGATTACCAAATTGAGTAATCGATTACATCATACACATATGCACATTAGTTTTTGATGTGTTAATCAATTACCAAATACAGTAATCAATTACTTAGTTCAATATGATTTCTAAAGCTTCCTGGTTTAATCGATTACCAGAATTCGTAATCGATTACACAGTGTATTTTAAGTTTTTGAAGCTTCCTGTCTTAATCAATTACAAGATGGAATAATCGATTATTTTGTTCGTTGCTCATGTCCAAATTCTTGTTGAACACTTTAATCGATTACCAGAATGATTTAATCGATTACATGAGTGAAATAATCGATTATTAGGCGCGTTTAATCGATTACTGACAGTTACAAAAGTTTGTTATAAATAGAACCTTGGCTCAGCTTGTTTTGTAACTTGATCAATTCGTATTCTGAGCCAACACAAGCTTTCTAAACATGTTCTAAGTGATTTTTCTGGGTCCTATGAGTTTTTGCTTTCACTAAAACATTCACAGGTTATTGAGTGATTCTTTAAAGCAAGAAGATACTTTCAAAGCTTAAGGAAGAACATTTTCTGAGATTGTTTTTCATCTTTCAACCTGTTTTGTTCATTCATGTGCATGTCATTCATTGGATCATCAGGTGTTTTCTTTCCTTAACTGATTGGTTGTAATTTTGTTTACAAATTGTGTTGAATTGGCTAATGTAATTTTGATTCTTAAAGCTTGGAACTAGAGAAGGGTTCTTAGCTTAAAGATCAGAGTAGTGTTCTCTGGATCTTTCTCCTTAGATTTCTAATAGGGTTTTAGATTTCTGTTCTTTGTCTAGGGTTGATAAAAGGGAGATTCTTGTAAAAGCTTGTAAGAATATTTTTATAATAGTGGAACTCTAACCTAGTGTTGGTTGGAAGAAATTGGATGTAGCTTCAGGATTTGAAGTGAACCAGTATAAATTGTGTGTGTTCTTATTTCTATTCTCATCTTATTAATTGTCTTTTATTCTTTGAATCATATTCATTGCACAACAAGGTTGGTTTTGATCTATTGAATTCTTGGATTGATCTATTTGATTGAGTAAAAGGTTTCTTGGTTTAAAAGTGATAAAGATCCTGAAAAACTCTAATTTGAATTTGATTTTTTAAAATACCAAGGTTCAACCAATTCACCCCCCTCTTGGTTGTTGTGAAGTATTCCTATCATTTTCAATTGGCATCAAGAGCTGGTTCTTGAGAGTTATTCAATATCATTAGTTTTCTTCAAAAAGAAAAATGAATACCTCACAAATAACCCTCAAGGAAGGTGCTTCTTTAAACATACCTCCTATGTTTGAAGGGGAACATTTCAATTTTTGGAAAAATAGAATGAAAATCAATCAAATGACCCAGGAGCTTGGAATGCTATAGAAAAGGGTCCTTTCATTCCAAAGAAAATCGTTGCCAATGAATTGATTCCCAAAGAATGGGATGAGATGACTGAAGCTGAACAAAAGGCTGCACAATATGATTTCAAAGTCAAAAATATGATCACCTCTGCACTTTCCTCTGATGAATTTTTCAGGACAGTAAGATGTAAGAGTGCAAAAGAAATGTGGGAGATGTTGGAAATTACTCATGAAGGAACTGAGGAAGTTAGGAGATCAAGGAAGCATGCTTTGATCCATGAGTATGAGATGTTCAAGATGAACACCAATGAAAGCATTTCTCAATTGCAGACCAGATTCACTCATATTGTTAACCATCTATTGGGTCTCGGGAAGATCTTTGATACAAAAGAATTAAACATAAAGATCTTGAAGTGTCTAACAAGGCCTTGACAACCAAAGGTGACAGCAATCAAGGAATCTAAGGATCTATCAAAGATGTCCATGGCTGCATTGTTTGGTAAGCTACTTGAATATGAGCTTGAAATGTCTCAACTAACATGTATTGAAGATGCAGAAAAGAAAAATAGAAGCATTGCTTTGAAAGCTGCAACTTCAAAAGCTGAGAAAGAAGAGGAAACAAGTGATGAGGATGAACAAGACAACATGAACTTAGTTGTCAGAAAGTTCAGCAAGTTCCTAAGGAAAAATAAGAATAAGAGGTTCACTAAAGCCAGCAAGAACAACAATAGCAACAACAACAACATCAACAAAAAGATTGACAACAATTTTACATGCTTTGAATGTGGTAAACCTGGCCACATCAAATCTGAGTGCTCAATCTACTTGAAGAAACAACAAGGAAAGAACAAGATAAGGAAGGAAGGGAAAGCTAAAAGAGCCTACATAGCTTGGGAAGATAATGAGTCAACTACCTCAGAATCTTCTACTGAAAATGAAGAAGCCAACATGTGTCTCACCTCCACTATTAATGAAGATGATGATGATTGATATGTTGCTAGCATATAATAGTTTTAGGCTAAAATAATCAACAATTTAATCATAATTTATCAATAAAGGTTATGATAAGATTAAATTTCATCAATTCTTGGTCCATTACTTATTTTATGCATATATTGTTTAATAGGAATCAAGAAAAGAAGGATAAAAGCAGAACCAAGAAAGATTTGTCACAAAAATAAAACAGCAGAAGGGTTTAGTTACCCTAATTAACTATATGGACGTGGAATTATAAATAGGGACTTAGGAGGCCAAAAGAAGAACACACAGAAATACACACAGAAATACAGACAGAAACACAGTGGAGAGAAAATCAAGGCCAAAATTTGAAGAAGATTAATGCTTCTGCTCTCTTTGTATTTCTTGAGGTTAGACATGAACATGTCTGACTAATTCTTTATTGTGGTTAAGGCCAAGAACCAATGTGAACTCCTTTGTAATTTGATTGGTATTAATATGAGATTATTATGATTACTTTGTTTTACTCTGTTCTTCATTGCAACATTCTTTATTAGATTTGGCCATTCTATTAAAGTTCTGAGGGTTAGAGTTCGCAATAGGGATGTTGGGACTTTAATTTCTGACATGAGTAAAATAACAGTTTTTACATTACCTAGGGATAGGGATGTATGATTGCAGAATTTTTATGATGTATTCTTTTAAATGCTTAGCTTGATAGGAATTGATAAGGAATTAGGATTTCTGATTGGGTTAAAGGGTTAAATTGCTAAGGAATTAGGATTTAACTAAATTTGGGAAGATACATCCTCTGAGTAATCAGAAGTAATTGAATTTAATAACCAATTCATGTGAAAGAGGTAGGGATCAAAAGTGGAATGTGCTCTAACCACAATTATTTCTCTTAATTGTGTCACAATCTATTTAAACTTGATTTTAATTTCTTAATTTTCTATCATTTATTTAATTCGCATAATTCCACAACACAACACTACTCTTTTCAAACATATTATTTTCTTCCAATCTCTCAGATCGTGAGTTACGATAAAATTATGAATCAATCCCCGTGGATACGATACTCTACTTACTCACTCTATTACTTGAAACAAACGGTACACTTGCTGTTTCGCAACAATGATTTATCAAGTGATGGAGATGAGGTAAATGCTGAACTTAAACAAGCTATTAGTGCTTTCCAAGAAATGCAAGAGGAAGCCCAAAAGCTTGCAAAATCCAATAACAAGCTTAGAGGAAATCTTAGATGGCATGTTGCAAAAATAACTGAATTGCAAACCGAGATTTGCAACTTGAAAGAAGAAAATGAAAAACTTGTTTCAAGTTACAATTTGAATGGATGTGTGTGTGCCTCTTCCTCTACAAATGTTGATAAGTATAACTTGCTTCAAAAGGATTTTGATGATTACAAACAGAGTCAAGGAGAAAAGTACATGTTACTTTTATCCAAAAACAGTGATTTAATTGATCTCTTGAGAAAGCTTTACAAAGGAAAATGCAACTTGACTGGAATGCTGAGTGTGCAAAAGTATGCTGGAGATACTTCTGATTTGGGGTACAAACATGGCTCAAAATCATTTGGAAAAATAGTGTTTGTGCCTCCAAAATAGAAGAATCAAAAGTGGCATAAAAAATCAAGGATCATTCAAAGTGCTGCATTTAGAAAACCATCAAAATCTGTCATTTGTAACTATTGTATGGAAAAGGGGCACACATCATACAAATGCTATGCTAGGAGATTCTATGTGCCAAATGGAGATTGCATTTGGATTCCAAAAAGAAAGAAAAATGCTAACCCCTATGGACCCAACCTTAATTGGGTACCTTCCCTTGCATATTGATTTGATTTTTGCAAGTATGTCTAAGAGCTAGATCATCAACATGGTACCTTGACAGCGGATGCTCTAGACATATGATGGGAGATATGTCCATGCTTTCAAACTTAACACTTAGAGATGGAGGATATGTCACTTATGGGGATAATAATAAAGGCAAGATCATTGGAGAAGGAAACATTGGAGATAGCTTCAAAAAAAAGATCAAGAATGTTCTTTATGTAGAAGGTTTGAAGCATAATCTCTTAAGCATAGGTCAGTTGTGTGACAAAGGATTTAAAGTCACCTTCAATAAAAACTGCTGCATGATTTGTGATGGAAAAAGTGATGAAGTTCTTCATTTAGGTAAAATGAAAGGTAACATATACATAATTTCAATTGATCATGAATTCTTCCATAACACTTCTTGTCTTGTAAGCAAGATTGATGAATCTTGGCTATGGCATATAAGGGCTAGTCACATAAACATGCACCACATAAACAAGCTTATTAGAAAAGATTTAGTAATTGGTTTGCCTAAACTCAAGTTTGAGAAGGACAAACTTTGTGATGCTTGTCAAAAGGGGAAACAAACTAAGAACTCTTTTCAAAGTAAAAACATTGTTTCCACCTCTAGACCACCTGAATTACTACACATTGACTTGTTTGGTCCTTCTAGAACAATGAGTTTAAGTGACAATTATTATGGGCTTGTAATTGTGGATGATTATTCTAGATTCACTTGGACTCTGTTTTTGAAATCCAAAAGTGATGCTTTCCTTGCATTTAGAAAAATGGCTAAGCTTGCACAAAATGAAAAAGGTAGCAAAATTATCTCAATAAGAAGTGATCATGGTGGTGAATTTCAAAATGAACATTTTGAAAAATTCTATGAAGAGAATGAAATTAATCACAATTTTTCAGCTCCAAGAACACCCCAACAAAATGGTGTTGTCGAGAGGAAAAACAGATCTCTTGAAGAAGGAGCCAGAACACTTCTTAATGAGACAAATTTGCCTAAATATTTTTGGGTTGATGCTGTAAGTACAGTATGCTACACTTTGAATAGATTACTTATAAGGCATATTTTAAATAAAACCCCTTATGAGCTATACAAAGGTAGAAAACCCAACATTTCTCACTTAAGAGTTTTTGGCTACAAGTGTTTTGTATTAAACAATGGAAAAGAATCACTTGAAAAATTTGATGCTAAGGCTGATGAAGCAATTTTCCTTGGATATTCATTACATAGTAAGGCTTATAGAGTATTCAATAAGAGAACTATGTGCATGGAAGAATCTGTACATGTAATTTGTGATGAGTCTAATCCCTCTAAAGAGGAAAATAAGTGTGATGTAGATGCAGGCCCAATGGAAGAATTTATTCAGCTAGAGGATTCCTTAATTAAAGAGAAAGAAGAACCAAGTGCTGAAGCAAAACCACCAACTCCTGTTTAAGTGCCTAAAGATTGGAGAACAACAAGAGACCTATCACTTGACCATCCTCTCTTAACAAGATTGGATGCATGCCATGCATGATGAGTTAAATCAGTTTAAGAGAAATGAAGTTTGGGAACTTGTTCCTAGACCATCCTCTCTTAAACCCATTTGTACAAAATGAGTTTTTAGAAATAAACTTGATGAAAGTGGAATCATAGTCAGAAATAAAGCTAGATTGGTTGCTAAAGGTTACAACCAAGAAGAAGGCATAGACTATGAAGAAACTTATGCTCCAGTTGCAAGATTGGAAGCAATCAGGTTATTGCTTGCATATGCATGTCTCATGGATTTCAAACTTTTTCAAATGCATGTTAAAAGTGCCTTTTTGAATGGATACATTGAGGAGGATATATATGTTGAACAACCTCCAGGTTTTACTGGTTTAAAACATCCTAACTATGTTTTTAAACTGAAAAAGGCATTTTATGGTTTGAAACAAGCTCCTAGATCATAGTATGAAAGATTTAGCAAATTTCTGCTTGAACAATCTTTCACAAGGGGCAATGTTGACAAAACCTTGTTCATCGAAAGGCATGACAATGATATCTTATTGGTTCAAGTTTATGTGGATGACATAATTTTTGGTTCTACTAATCATTTGTTATGTAAGAAATTTTCCTCAGCTATGCAGAAGGAATTTGAAATGTCAATGATGGGTTAATTAACATTTTTTCTTAGACTTCAAGTGAAGCAAATGAAGAATGGAACATTTCTCAATCAATCCAAATATTGCCTTGAAGTTATTAAGAAGTTTGATATGGAGAAAAGCAAGGATGATGCAACTCCAATGGCTACATCAACATATCTTGATTCAGATGAAAATGGAAAGAAGGTTGATGAGTCTAAGTTCAGAGGAATGATTGGATCTTTGCTATACTTGACAGCTAGTAGACCTGATATAATGCTAAGTGTTTGCTTATGTTTGCTTGTTTGCTTGTATGTTTGTCCCTATTGTGTGCTCGTTTTCAAGAAAAGCTATGTTTTAACTAATGGGATGCGATGAATTTATTATTAATGGCTAAATTTTGAATAATGTTGTTGTTATAATGATTTGGATTATTGGGAAAAGTCTTAATTACCTAGGAGACTCTGCCTAAAATTTTATATTATGTTCTCCTATTTAATTATTTATTAAATTTTTAAATGGACATAAGAGTTTGTTTTCTATATTGTAGTCCTCCTCTTTAATTTAGAATTTTCCTAAAATACCAGTCTCATGATAATATGGATTTTGAATGAATGAGGTTTTGTGTTGTCTGAAGACTTGGGGAATGTGAATCTCAGGCATATGTTATATAGATATTGAAGTGAGATTATGTTGATGATTATATTAATATGAGATGATTGACGTTTATGAGGATGATGTTGAAATGAAATGATGTTGATGATATTGAAATGAAATGATATTGATGTTGTTGATGATATTGAGATTTAGATGATATTGATGTTGATGATGACATAGATGAGAGGTGATGTTGATATTGATGATGTCATCGTGATGAATTTATGTTTTACATAGGAGTGTTGTGAACTGTTGGATATTCTGCAGGGAAGAGTTTATGAATTTTAAGCATTCTTGAAGAGAGAAGGGGTTGCTTAGAATTTTGATCTCTATCCACGATTAGTGCATTGATGAGCCCATGTTTGTATGCTGTGTATGTACATGGGGGGTGCATGACTTATTGGATATCCTTGTGAGGAAGAGTTTACGAATTTTAAGCATTCTTGGAGAGGAAAGGGATTGCTTAGAATTCTAGTCTCTATCCACGGTCAGTGCATTGATGAGCCCATGTTTCACACTTCATAATTGCATGGAAATAGAATGAAGGCAATGTGTACCTGTGATTTTTATGAGGATAAAAATGCAGGTACTAGGGGGCATGTCACTTGATTTGGAATTCCCTTGAGACTCTGGTTGATCACCATGGAGGGGGGGAATGCCCAGTGCACGACAGGGTGACTCTGACAAACTATTGAATCATTTTCGTAAGTAAGAGTCTATTTCCTAAGAGCTGGTACCACATTGTATTTGAGAGTTGAGTTAGGTGCATGCATCATTCTAAGCATAATTGATTTTAATTGTGGAAAAAGTTTATGACCAATTTGTTGAGTGTGTGTTGAACTGATTGATTATTAAGAATGGTTGTAGTTATCATCATTGTTTTCTTGTTAATCATTGTTATCTGGTTAAATGGTTTTCATTAAAACATCAAAGCTTTTATCTTTTTGGTTAAGGATTTAATCTGATTAAAAGGTTTTTGGAAAAATAATTTTTTACTGTTTTAATTGATTACTTAATAATATAATCGATTATTTTGTTCTTCGTTCAATCTGGAAAAACCTTTACGAACAAGTTAATCGATTACCTATCAGATTAATCGATTATTTGGCCTTTTATTGAAATAGAACTGCTTTGTTAAATGTTTTAATCGATTATTTACTTAGTGTAATCGATGACATAGTTGAAAATATATTTTGAGTCTTGTTGTGATAATCGATTACATAGTTCATTTGATAAAAGTCTATTTTCTGACTTAATCGATTACCAAAACTCGTAATCGATTACATAGTTCATTTTGTGAAACTGAGTCTTCTGCCTTAATCGATTATAGCTCAGTTTAATCGATTATTTTGCTCGTTGCTAAAACTCAGAATCCTTCTTTAACATTTTAATCGATTAAGTGATAATTTAATCAATTACATAAGTGTTTTAATTGATTATCTGGCGCGTTTAATCGATTACAGTTAGTTACAAAATCTGTTATAAATAAGTTTGAAAGCTTGGCTTGTTTTCTAACTTGACCACTTCGTATTTCTGAGAATACAAAAGCCTTCTAAGTCTTTCAAAGTGATTTTTTGAGTTCTATAAGGAAAAACATGTTCTGATTTTGTTTGCTATTCAACCTGACTTGGTAACTCATGTGCATTACATTCATTAGATCATCAGGTTATTTCTCTCCTTAATCTTTTGTTGTAAATTTGTTTTGAATTTATATTGTAATTGGCCATTGTAAGTAGGTTCCTCTTGCTTGGGTCTAGAGAAGGGTTCTCTAGTTAAAGAACATAGTAGTGTTCTCTGGTTCTTGCTCTTTAGAAGTCTAATAGGGTTTTAGATTTCTATTCTTTATCTAGTGTTGATAAAGGGAGGTTTTGTAAAAGATTGTAAGAACAAAAATTTATAATAGTGGACCTCTAATTCAGTGTGAATTAGAAGAAACTGGATATAACTTCTGTTGTGAAGTGAACCAGTATAAATTGCTTGTGTTTTTGTTTTTCTATTTCTATTACTTATCTTGTTCATTGATTCTTTGATTCTTTGATTCATATTCATTGTCCAACAAGTTCTGTTTTGAACTATTGATTTCTTGGGGCTGAGTTATTTGATTGAGAAAAAAGATTTCTTGGTTTAGAAAGTGATAAAGATCCTAAACTCTTATTTGAATTAATTTTAAAAATACCAAGGTTTTAACTGTTGATTCAAGAGGAGCTATGCATGAATGAACAAGGATCAAGCATTGATGTTTTTGTGCTTTCAACATGCCTCATTGCAAATGTGCCAAAGAAGCTATGAAGATCAATTTGATTCATGTAAAAGGGAAGATGTGTTATCTGATAATCCAATTAGCATATCATGCATAATCGTTCATCTAGGATTGTTAGATTGAAGGTCTAAGTAAAAGCAATTAACAAGTAAGGCATTTAAAAAGCAAAGTTTTTGGAAAAATGAAGTTTTCCTGCATTAATCGATTACAACATTGATGGCATCAATTATTTTGTTCTTCGTGCCTTCTGGAAAACAAATCAAGAACATTGTAATCGATTACATATCGAATTAATCGATTACATAGGCTAAAATAGAAAAATAATGTTGACTGTCTTAATCAATTACAGAAGTCCGTAATCGATTACATCTATGCCTATGGATTACATGTTCTACTAGTTTAATCGATTACATATTGTTTTAATCGATTACATAGTACATTTGAGAATATAGGATTGTCTGTCTTAATCGATTACCAAATTTCGTAATCGATTACTCAGTGTATTTGAAAAACATAAGTGTCTGTCTTAATCGATTACTTCACGGAATAATCGATTACATTGTTCATTGCTCAAACCCAGAACATATCAGGAGCACTTTAATCGATTACATTCTTGGAATAATCGATTACAAATGCGAAATAATCGATTACAGGAGCGTGTTTAATCGATTATTTTTAGTTAGAAAGCTGTTATAAATAGAACTTCTTGCTCTGTGTTTTAAGAACTTGAGAATTTCGAAATCTGAGCAATCAAAAACACTCCTAAGCTTTCTTTAGTGTATTTCTGGGTTTCTAAAAGCATTTTAGCTTCAAAAATTCGTATGGGTTTTTGGTCTTAAAGAAGTGAAGCATCATTAAGGTTCAAAGCATAAGGAAATGGATGCATTGAGTCTGTAATCTTTCTTTCAACCTGTTGAATCATTCACATGCATATGTTTTCTGGATTATCAGGTGAAATCTTTCCTTATTCTTTGAAGGTGTAAATCTTTTAATTGATTTCTGTAAAGATTAGCTTATTGTAAATTGGTTTCTTACATGAAGACTAGAGATAATGTTTCTCTAAGGGTTGCTGAGTAGTGTTCTCAGTTTTGGGTTTGGTCTCTAAGGGTCTAATAGTGTTTTAGACTTCTGAACTTTATCTAGGGTTGATAAAGAGAGGCTTGTAACATCTTGTAAGAATATTATTTGCAATAGTGGAACTCTACTCTAGTGTTGAGTAGAAGAACTAGATGTAGCTTCATAGTGTTTGAAGTGAACCAGTATAAAATTTGTGGCTGATCTTTATTCCTTTCTCTTCATCTCTGAATTGCTTTGGTTGTGAATCAAGTTACATTGCACAGAAAGTTTTAAATTGCTTATTGATTTCTTGACAGAGGAATTTGATTGAATATAAGATTCTTGGTTTCAAAAATATTTTTAATGTGATAAAGATCCTGTGGAAACTCTGATTTGAAAATTTTAATTTACCAAGATTCAACCAATTCACCCCCCCTCTTGATTGTTTTGAAGTGTTCCTATCATTTTCATTAACCAATTCACCCCCCTCTTGGTTATTGTGAGTATTCCTATTATTTTCAGTTATTAACTCTTTCTTAGTTGGTTTCTTGATTCTTTTTGGTTGGGCATGTAAATTCCAGGCTTAAATAGATGTAAAAACTAAACTAAGTTTTGACATGTGAATGACATATAATGGTTTAATTTATATATGTATATTTATTTATTACGTATTTGTGTGATGTCTAGTGAGTGTAGTATCGTGAAAAATTTACTCTCATTTTCATAATCGAATTAATGGAGTTTTCGTTAAAAATTAAAATTACACTTTTAGAGTAGTAATATCGAAGCGGCGAGGCGGGTCGTTACAACAAAAGTGTTTGGGGAATGGCTGTTTATGGTGGAGGGTCAATTCTAAGTGTTTGGGTTTAGGTAGAAAGTGGAATGGTGGATGAAACACTTATTGGTGGTGGTTGAGGTTGGACAGAAGGAAGTGACATAAGAGAAACAATAGCACTGAATAGTCTTATTTGAGCCTGTTGGAGGTTCAAGAAAAGTGATTCACCGAGACTACTGAATTGGGTAGCAATGTCCTGTTGCATGGTGCGTCTGAATTCTTCATTTTTAGCTTTCTACTTTTCAGTAATGTTGTCCGTGGCCTGTCCAATCATCTTCTTTACTTCAACTTTTGTAACCACTTCTGGGGGAGCAAAATTGATTGGAGTGGGTACAAAAGTGGTTGTGTGGACGCTGACATTTAGATGGATGTGAAAATTGTCTTTCTAAATGAGAATTTAGAGGAAGATTTGTACATGGACCAACCAATGGGGTTCATAGAAAAGGGAAAAGAGCACATGGTGTGCAAACTTAAGAAATCAATATATGAACTTAAACAAGCTTTAAGACAATGGTACCTTAAGTTCAATGATACCGTTGTTTCCTTTGGATTTAAAGAAAACACTGTTGATCGGTGTATATATCTGAAGGTCAGTAGGAGTAAGTTTATATTACTGATTTTGTATGTTGATGATATCTTGCTTGCAACTAATGATCTTAGTCTTTTAAATGAGACTAAGAAGTTTCTATCTAGAAACTTTGAAATGAAAGATATGGGTGAGGCATCCTATGTGATTGGGAAAGAAATATTCCGTGATAGATCACAAGGATTGTTGGGTTTGCTCATAAAACATATAATAATAAAGTTTTAGAGAGATTTGGAATGCAAAACTGCTCATCGCCTCTAGTACCAATTCAGAAAGGAGACAAGTTTAATTTCATGCAATGTCCTAAGAATGAATTGGAACGAAAGGAAATCAAAGCAATTTCATATGCATCACTTGTTGGGAGCCTAATGTATGCTCAGACTTGTACGAGACCAGATATTAGCTTTGTAGTTGGAATGTTGGGAAGATACCAGAGTAATCCTGGTATGGATCATTGGAAAGCTGCAAAGAAAGTTCCGAGATATTTGCAAGGCACTAAATGTCACATGCTTACTTATAGGAGGTCTAGTAACCTTGAAGTGATTGGATACACAGACTCAGATTTTGCAGGATGTGTGGATACAAGAAAATCTACTTTATCTGTATTTTTTAGCTAGAGGAGCTAAAGTGCGAAGCAGTCTGTAATTGTTGCATCCACTATGGAAACTGAATTTGTGGCATGCTTTGAAGCCATGGTTCAGGCTAAGTGGCTGCTGAACTTTATTTCAGAGCTTGAATTGGTTGACAGTATTGATAGGCCACTGAAAATTTATTGTGATAATTTTGCAGCAGTCTTCTTTTCTAAAAACGACAAGTATTCAAAAGGTGCTAACCATATGGAATTGAAATACTTTGTCGTTAAAGAAGAGGTTCAGAAACGTAGAGTGTCTATAGAGCATGTTAGCACTAATTTTATGTTAGCTGATCCCTTAACGAAGGGATTACCGCCCAAGACATTTATTGGTCATGTATGTAGTATGGGCATAATGTCAGCTAATGAATGTTGATCATTATTGTAATTATTGACTATTGACACTTTGAATTTAATGATGTTTAAGTTTCTGAAAATTATTCTGTTTTCAAATCTATGTATACATGCATGTATGGATGATTATTTTGAAAAAAAAAACGGATTTGTCCTTAATGAAGACATAATAGTATTATTGTGGGACATTATGATGTAAACTTCTATTAAAGTACCATATTAGGAAGAAAAACTAATATAGTGGTAACTCGAAGGAACTATTCCGATTTGATAGCATATAACCGCCATGACTTTTATTGGTTTTATTTCTGATCACGATTTATGATAAGGCCAATGTATGAAAACTTTAGCCCTATGAATGCACATTATAATTATTTTCATTAAATCATGAAATGAAATTTATGACATGAGTCAAGTGGGAGAATGTAAGATTTATCATTGTGGCTCATTTAAATGAATATTATTTGATTTAATGAATAAAGGACATAAGGATAATTGGTTACAAAGAGAAGTTATTAAAAGGATAACTTTTGATAGATATGTAGTTATATTAAACAGATAATTGTTGATAGATGCATTTATATTAAAAGATAATTGTTGATATGTATAGTTATATTAAACATAGTGGTTCAGTTTTCTTATAAATAGGGATCTAGAAAACTGAATACATTCATTGTCTGTCCATGAGAGTTGTATTATATCTCTATCAGAAGAAGATACAAGAACTGAAAGGGTTAAGATTCTCAGAAAACATTCTATCATTAAAAGATCTTCCGCAATTATGAATAAATGTATGTTTATGTAAAACTCATAAATTCTCAAAAAAAAATCATGTTGTTGATATGATTATTATTGAACATGAAATTATAGATTAAATGTTTAGATAAGAAACTCATTAAGAATAAAAAAAAGTATGACAATTAAAAGGGGTTTTCACTCTTGAATAAGAGAGTGAGAGACACTGATTCACTTTCATTAGTTTTTGGTTATCAAGTTAAAGATGTGAAATATCAACGACGTTATTAAATAATTTCTATATAAAAAATATGGTTAATTATTCATAGTGAGGTTAGTTACTTTTTTATTGATAAGAATGGTAAGTTAATTTTGGTGACTTTTTTATTAATTATATTTTTCTATTTATATAACTGGAATCCAGAAGTTTACCTAACAAATTAGAGTCTAGTTTCAATTCTGACCAACAATCATCAATTATTTTTTAATTTGATTACAATTCAAAATTACTTTTTACTCTCAAATATGCAAGTTCTCGAATTGCCACATCAATTTCTTAGACATTTTATAACCACTTTACATACTTTCTCTCTCACTACATACTTTCTCTCTCACTAAGTGTCTCTTCAACTTTTTTTTTTTGACAATTGTTTTTCATCATTATTGTTCTTTTTTCTTTTTACAATCAACTTTATAAACAATTGATAAATTGTTAATTTTCTGTATCACAACAAAATATATATCATTTTTATAGAAAATACTTAATAAATAATATTTTTTAAAACATCTCATTCTAAAATATTAAACAATTTAAGTTTTATTTGTATGGGAGTAGTTATCATCTAATTTATATCATTTGAACTTGCAGCTATATTAGTTTGTGCTGAAACTGGGCATTTACATCAAGAAAGAGAAAGCTTCAGAAAGCCGGTGCCTGGTAGTTACTTACTCAATCAGATGTTGACACCACACATTAAGTTTATTCTCTTCCTATAATAAGTTTATTCTTAACACATACTTTTATAATTTTTTTATAATATATTTATTTTTATCTCTTTGTTATACTTAAAACACTTTAATACTATTTTTATCATCTAATTTATTTTTTTAAGTTAAATTAAATCCTCTTATTATTAAAAAATTAATTAGATTTTCTAATTTTTAAAAGTATTTCAATTATATCCTTTAATTTTTAGAAATTTCAATTAGGTCTCTTATTTTATGAATGAGCTCAATTTAGCCCTATTTAAAATTAAATATAATCTTTTTTTAAAAAAATTGAGCATATGAAAGAAGAATAGAACCAAATTGATCATATTTAAAAGAAATAAAGAATCTAATTGAAATTTCTAAAAATAAAAGGACTTATTTGACCATTTTTTTAAAATTAAAGAATTTAATTAAGCCTTTTAATAATAAGAGAATCAAATTAAACTTTAAAAATAATTTAAAAGACCAAATTAATAATTAACCCTACTTATATCATTCATCTCACTTTTGTTTTTATCTCTTCTAGTTAGTAAATATTTGTAAAATCTAAGAGTATGAATTTCTCTATGTTAAATTAATCTCACTTTTTTGTCCTTTAATATATTATTTAGGTTTAATTTAGTCATCTATTTTTTATAAATTTAATTCTTTAATTTTTAAAATGAATTGTTTTTTGAGAAATATATATTTTGTAATGATTTTAAATTGTCATAAAATGTGATTTTTTATAATTTAATCTGAAGGACAAAAAAAAAACTAAATCAATTTTAAAATTGAAAGATCAAATTAAACTAAAAAAATTAGAAAATAAATTAAACTAAAATAATAAATTAGAGGAAAATAAACTAATTTAAAAATTTCTCTAAAGTTATAAATTAATAATACCCACCGTGTAAATTAAACACGAACCACTTGTTGCTAAACAAGTCTTCAATCAATGTTTTCTATCCTATCTCGATCACTAGGGAATTGTCGTTATCTATTGTTCAACTACTTTTTCTACACTTAGACCGATTCTTCTCCAAGTTGTTTCCTACCATAGCCAAAAAATATCTCTCTTTTTATGGCTTCTTCCTTCTTCCATTCCGGAAAAAAAAAAAAAAATTTCAGTCACTGTAGTTCTTCTCAACTCCTCACTTTGAGACCCAAAAAACTTGAAGGGCATCAACAACTTTTGCTAATTAGGTATATATTCTATCCCCTTACTTTTTTTCCCTGCCATGTGGGTTGTTCATATCATCCTAATCGAAATTAATAATATAAGTTATTTAATTATATGTATAATTTGTTGCTATCTATATTTATGTGTTTATATACGCAGATAAGGTGAATGAAGAGGGCAACAATATCTTGAACAGTTTGTTGACAGAAGATAGAGAGCACAGGTTAACATACCCAAAAGGCTTTGTGTGTGAGCAGTTTTGTGCTCTCTGATCTTCAGTCAATGTACTTCTCACCAACTAGCTAGTTAGTGTTCCTTAACTCTACATGAGAATTGAATACTCTTCGATTTGATTTTCTTCTTGAACATGCAAATTTATCTGGTAAGTTCTTATTGTTACTTTAACCTCTATAGCTGTTTGTGTTTTATATATATTTTTGTGTGTTTTGCAATTGTGACACTGCATTCCAACATACACATGCACAATCATCTTTCCTTTTAACAGTTTCCTCTTTTAACCTGGGTTTGCATGATTTGTTGTTTAGTTAATGATATATGTAGTATTAAGAAAGAAATGGAAAAGGCAAAGCACATTTTCACCTTTAGCAGTTGACTTGACTGAGTCACATGTGATTGTGAGATATTAAAGTGACTTATATAGTTTGTCTAACACTATATTAAGGATTCACGAATAATTATAATTGTCAATTTATGTATATAGAAAAACATTGATTAGAAAAAGTTAGTCTCGTAAATTGATCTCAATGTCTTCAAAGATTTCTTTACTCCAAATTTAGAAAAAGAAGAAGATCGAAGAGTGAATTACAGTTTCAACAAATAGGATTTTCCCCGGGTGCCATAGCTGTAATCTACATATATATGTTCAAATTTTTATGTGAATACAAATTAATGCTAATATATAGTTTATTACATTCATCTCAGCCCATTTTTTATTATTTGAAGAAGTATTTATAAATCTCACTTGGGTCTCATTTTGTGTTTATGTGTTTTATATATTATTGAGAAAAATATTAGTATATCATAGTTCTTTATTATTGAAAAATTAAAATTATATACTAGTAGATCTTATTAAAGGGAGTGGATCTGAGTTCATATTTAGTGGGACTTACCCTTTATTTAATGTGACCCGCTTACAGTTTACTTGAATAAAGAGTATGTTAAAAATAATTATATTGGATAGTGACATTCTGCCTTACAAATCAACCTGTTTTTATTATACGTGGCTGCTGGCTAGCTACGAATGTGTAGATAAATCAAAAGGTTTGAATGTAAAGCGTTGATCCATTTTATTTTATGTTTAGACGAGCTTTGACGAATTTAATTTTGAATAAAATTATTTTAATTAAAACTAATTTTGAAATGATATTTTTTAATAAGTAAATTAATATTAATTATTAGTATGTTAGGCAAGTGTAAGGATTTCAAATCCATAATTTTTTATTATTTTAATCCTTATGTCTCTCCCGCAATCATCAAACTATCTTGTGATTTTCTCATTTTATATTGATTTAAATTATATTTGATATTTTATTCTAGAAGTTAATAACAAAATTCAGTATAATTTTTTTATCAAATACAAAAGTTACATACAATTATTTCAATTCATAATTAATTTTAGATTCAAATTTAATTTTTTATTGTGAAATCAAATATATGAGCATGTATCTAAAATTATCCTAACATTTTAACATGATTATAATTTATAAAATATCTAACGTCAAACCAAACACATAACTTGATGGGATATAGCATGGACACTTGTTTATTTCTAATGGCAATAATAAATATCACGACATTGACAATGGTACTCCATGTTCACTTTTGATGCGTTATTCTTTAACTAGACTAAGTTGGATTCTAAGAGTTTTTGTACACTTATAGTTAGAGAATCTTAAAAATGGTTTGGAGATTGACGGGGATACAAACTTCAGCTGCCATAGCAGATAATAAGTAAGGATACGTGCTCCCTGCTCATAACTATTTTGGAGAAATTGGAAAAGCATTGTATTTTGTCCTTTTCAGTGTGAAAGCTAAGGGTATCCTTGTACTCATATTTTGGCTTTTTCTTGATTCCTATTCAAGTTTTTTGGTTGTAGATGCGTTCCGTATGAGAGTAGAAAATAACAGGATCTTTATCATTTAGAAATGCATATAAACAATCCATTCCACACACAAACTGTTCAATCTTATGCAAATTAAATAGTCAGTTTAATTTCTCTTACATTTCGTGCTCAAATGTGAGAGCCATTAGGTAGACCAAAGAGACAAATTAATGTTATTAACAAGTATAGGGGTTATCAAGATCAATATTCCTCGTTAAAATGGGTGCCATATTATTTAAGATAAATTATATTTCAATCTAGAATATACACATGGAATCGGTTTTCCTTCACCCCTTTATATTTTTCAATAGTGCAAACTAACTAAAGCACAATTTTGGGAGAGAGGACAGTTGTTTTGCATTATGCTTATATGGGGTGTACACACACAACCATCTATTAATACATATACATACATCTATATGAAATACATTCAGAAATGGATGAGATATAAGATGAGTTGAATAATTAAAGAAGAAAGAGAAAAAAAAAGGTCACATATTCAATTATCTATGTTAACAAAATTAATATTATAACAAATTAAAATTGTTGATAAAAAAATTAAATTTAGAAAGGGTGTAAGATATAACAAAGTAAAATTTAGCGTCACAATTATATATAAATTATAAATATTATTTTAATTAAATCTTTTTTTTTCATCAATTTATTTTGATTATATGATTAATATTTGTTTTCTTACACTCTCATCTATCACTTAATACATGCCGTGCTTTTTGTTGAAATTTTATAAATTTTCTCATTATTGGATTAAATTTTACATGTTTTTTTTTCTTATATTTCAATTTAACAAATTTGGTTTTAATTCTTATATATTTAGATCGACCATTTTGATCCTCACCACTTTTAAAATATATGTGGATTTAGTCTCGTCCCTTTAATTACCAGTATTAATTAGTGTTGTTAACGGAAATACAATTTTTTGGCAGCTATAGATGACCACAAAACATTCATGTACGTATAACATCATTTATTGGAATCCACCACAAAGATTATACAAAAATAAACTAGCTAGACATCACAACCCTGCAACACCGGCTCCCATATATATTCTTCAACTTGTGGCGGTTTTGAACAACAAATAAAGAGTTCAAATATTTACACTTGTACATTTTGTGAAAGTTTACAGATATGCCAGAAAAAAAAATATTTTCGTTAACAACACTGACAAAGTTAAAAGGTAGGATTAAATTTACATATTTGTTAATGTTTGAGAACCAAAATAATTGATTTGAAAGTATAGGAACTGAAGTAAAATTTGACTGAAAATATAATAACAAAAAACATGTTTTTATCTAATTTTAAATTATTAATATTAACTTTGAAATTATGGTATTTTAAGTTATGTATATTAGTTATTTAAACTTATGATCTGAGGCTATGATGGGTTTTATCCTTTTTACTTAATGCCCAAATGAAGAGTCCTAACTCTGTTCATATATATATATATATATATATATATATATATATATATATATATAATTCTCTCCCATTAGATAACTTTGTGTGAAAAACTGCTAGCCATCCGGCATATGCAGAGAAAAACATCATCCTCATTAACATTTTATTATCCGTGATCCCTTTTGAGGCAATGGGCATGAATGAAAGTTCATATCCTCTTCAAATGCACACTTTCCTACCATTTTAAAATTGTAATAATAAATTATGAGCATGTCATTAGTATGTATAAGTTTGTCCTTAAATTCCACGAATTGGTATAAGAATTTATTGATACATGTTAGTATTATTTTTTTGTGTTAAGAGTTTTTTTTTATCATAGGATGTATATAATATTTGTGTGTATTTAAAAATGTAATATGATTAGTAGCTTGAATGATATGCCTTAATCCCTAAAAAGATAATGGTAAATCATTTGACATAGATAATATCGTCATTTGTTTTTCTTGTTTAAATCCTTGAATTTTCCGTGTGCTTGCAACCGATGCATGCTTAATTAGGGGATGGAATTGTTGTCACTTTCATTAGAAAATGTGAGTAGTTTATTCTTTATGAATTGGAAAAGGTTGGAGATCGATACACGGCACCGTACCATCATGAATTGTTTATCCAATTTTCTTTATATTTTTCACAGTTTGTAAATCATTAAGTGAGTATTTTTGCGTGACAAGCATTACAAGACATGTTGCCTTCACATTACTACAAAAAAGCCTTTTAACCATGATTCTAAAAGGGCTTCAACAATGATTTTTAATTGATGTTGAAATGATCGTAGTAGATGTGATATTTCAATGACGGTTTTCATAACCATTATAAAATAATATATTTGAAATGTCCCTAAACAACATATTTAAAGATGATTTTATGAAAACCATCTTGGAAAGTGACTTTTGCATGATGGGTTTCTCCAAAACAGATTTAAAATATGTATTTTCAAAGACGATTTTGTATAAAATAATCTTGGAAACAGACATTCTATATTAGTTTTTTGGAAAACAATGTAGTTAGTGTAGTTTTTTTTAATATTTGTTTTGTTTTGACAACAAATCCAACTTGTAATTTCATATAGAACCAAAAAACCTAGGCAATTCGTAACAAACAGATATAATTATATTCAAATTACTATCAATCTAAAGCAATTACTTCATAAATACTAATAAATACCAATAAAACGATTTCACATTATCAAATTAATTACATCAAACAAGCAAACTCGTTGTTTGCCATGTTTACAATGTAAATCCAACCTAAAGCTATGCTAAAACACAAGTTTAACTATCCTAAACATTCTCAAATATTGTTCAATGCTTAATTTCTAATTTGTAAAAAACATCTTTAAACTAGTTGGAAGTTGCTCCTTAACTTGATAATGTCTAGCTTTTTTTAGAGAAATAGGACCACTTCATTTCATTCATAATGTGAGAGTAAATATCAAATCATTGTCACTTTTGGCTCTTTAAAAATCAAATTTTACCCCAAGCTTGACTTAACACTATTTTTTGTTCTACCAAGTCATTGTTGGCTCTAAACAAATCAACAAGACACAATTTTTACCATTTGTATTTATTTTCATAAAATAAACATAATTAGGAGTCATGATTTGTCTATAAGATATAAATGTCCTTTGACTTAACAAAATACAAATTGGTATATGCTAAAAAGTCTATATGCTAGCATGGGATCTTACCACCCTAGCTAAGGTATGGGCTACAAGATTAGCTTGCCTCTTGCTGAAACTCACCAAAGAGTTTGGTAAAAGAGAAATGATGGTTCTAAAATTATTGAAAATACAATAAAATCTTAGGGACATGTTTGACTCCTTCAACAACTGATTAACAATCTAGCTCAAACTCTATGAGACTTAAGTTTAAGTGAGATACCCATTGAAGTGCTTTGTAGAGTCCTTAAGCTTTTGCTTCTTATGGTTATGGAGTCCCGTTAAAGAGCATGGTTCTAGCCTTGACAAAATGCCCTTGGTCATTACAGATGCAAATGCCAACACCATATTTGTTGTCGTCCCTGAAAATGGAAGTGTCAACGTTGCATTTTTAAAAACCTAGATGAGGCTTTTGGCAAGGATTATATACTATTGCGATGTGGTGTAGGGCAAAGTTATTTGCCCTTTCTTGTGAATCTCTAGTCACTAGAGATGCATGGTGTTTTCAATTGATATGCTCGATTGGAGACCACGGTCTTCCCAACCTTCTCATATCTTCAATTCTAAATACACCACAAGACCATGAAAAATCTGATTACAATACCATTTGGTAGGTTTCCAAGAGTTTGAAAATCAAACTTACAATATCTTCCACTGCAAGACATGTTCAACTATGAATTCTGGATTTGTGAAGTCTACTAGACGTGGTTAACGTGTTCGCATATGATAAGTGTCATATTTTAGTTATTTTTGGTATTAGAATACTAACACTTATCTTTTGATTTTAGTAGTTTTCTTATAAACTTTCCTTAATTCTAGTTGTTTTATATATTTTACATTTATAAATGTTTTTTTTATATATATGGAAGATTCATCTATGCATTTCTTAAGTTTTGATGGTTAATTGTTGCATCCAGAAACCAAGCCATGATGAAAAGTAAAAGGGTCATTTTTGAAAATTTTTAGACTGTCACTCGCCCAGGCTAGCAATCAACTTGCCTGGGCTTGTAGTATTCCTTCAGCATCAAGTTATCAACTCGCCTAAGCTAGCTACCACTCACCTGGGCGAGTTACATAACTTCAACATGAAGGAACCAACTCACCTGGGCGAGTTGGTCTGGCACTTCTTGGACCATTTCATTTAAAAGCCATGCAAGAGGTGAAGAACAAGAGAAGTGGACAAACAAGAAGAGAGAGAGAGCATCGTGTAAGAAGAGAAAGAAGAGAGAAAAGTGGAGCTAGAATTGCAAAGAAGTAACCGTGGATCGTATCCTTCATCATTTCTTTTGTTGATCTTGTACTCTACACAATGATCGACTAGTTTCTCCAAATGATGTAATCTTCGTATCCTTATATCTCTTTTGATATTATATATATATATATAAATTTTTTCTACTCATTACTGGTGATTTTATTTTTTTTTGTAATGCTTGATTCTATTCGATTACTAGTTTCATGAAATTGGATTCTAAGTTTGAATGGAAATTACTCTTAGAATTTGAACTGAATGAATTTACTCTTTACTTTATGTTGCTAACAATAGAGTATAATGCTTTGATTATTTATTTCAAATGCGAGGAATCGATATTTGATAAATATTTTTAGGATTCTCGAATTGAGAAATCAATTCGGGTTAATTTAATGTGTGCATCAATGATATTAGAAAATGATTCATATGTATTAATATTATTTAGATACTGAGGGTATGAACGATGGAATTTAATCCTACATTTCTCTTGAATTAATTAAATTCATTTTACTAGTTTTCCTAATTTTATCTATTGCTGGCGCACTAATTATGTTATCTCCATTAAACCCATGAGTTTTCGATTAAATTTGTTGTACATAACTATTGAACTATTTACTTTTATCTGAAGAAACCAAGTAACTCAAATCCCTGTGGAGACAATCTCTTTTATAAAATCTGTAACAACATCCAAAAAAGTGTCATGATTTCTCTGGGTTAGTGTTGCAGTGAGCACACAAGCTTGTGCAAGGAGGAGGAAGAGCAAATGAGGATGAAGACATGGCAGGTCCTATTGATTATTACATTGGAGGAGACTGAGCTCCTCAACCATGATTGTCAAAGATTCGTGAACATGTCTTTATTACCGACAAAAAATTACAAATAATATAAATTAAATAATTAATTTGACATTTGGTTGGGGGGGGGGGAACAAATCGGGGATTTGGTGCACTCAAACACGCTGAAACCAGGCGTGTTTAAACATGCCCAAGCTAGGCGTGTTTAAACACGCCTGGTTTAGGCGTGTTTGAGTCCCTTATCCCGTATAAAAAGCCCCAAAATTTACTTTTTCTCCATTTCACCTTATCTCTAAAAGTTGCTATGCCTTCTCTCTAGAGCTTGGGAGTGGATATTTTTTGAAGCGAATCCCTGCCAACAAGTTGATTTAACAATTTTGCATATTATTTAATTTGTTATATTTTTTAATTAGAAAATTGTTAGGGCCATATGAACTTGTTAGCGACATAGACGTTAGGTTCATAGGAAATTGTTAGTGTGTATGTTGGTTTAATGTGTTGTGTTTAGGGTTTAGGGCTTGGGTTAAAGATTTAGGGTTTATGGATTCCGGTTTAGTTTTAGGGTTTAGCGTGTTAGTGTTTAGTGGTTAGGGTTTGGGGGTTGAGGTTAATGGTTTAGTGTTTACGATGTGTGGATTTATGGGTTAGGTGTATGTTTGTTTAAATGGTTAGGGTTTGTGTTAAATGGTTTGGATTTAGGGTATAGGGTTTAGGATTGGGGGTCCAGGGTTGTAAGGGGTAGGGTTTATGGTTTATGGTTTCGGTGGGCATAGCTATAGGGTGTTAGGGTTTAGGGGTTGGGTGTTGGGGTTTAGAGTTTAGTGTTTAAGTTTCGGTATGCATGGTTACATGGTGTTTGGGTTTAAGTTTAGGGTTTAGGGTTTAGGGTTGGGGTTTGGGGTTTAGGATTTAGGTTTCGGTGAGCATGGTTACATGGTGTTTGGGTTTGGGTTTAGGATTTAGGTTTCGGTGAGCATGGTTACATGGTGTTTGGGTTTGGGTTTAGGGTTTAGGGGTTATAGGGTGTTGGGGTTTAGGGTTTAAGGTATGGTGGGCATGGTACAAGGTGTTTGGGTTAGGGCAAAGGCGAACCCACGGTGGGGCCCATGACCGCAAGTGCAGACATAAAAATTCATTTGCGGAGGATCGGGAGCCTGCTGACGCATTGATGGAAACCCGAAAGAAAACGACGCAGCAATGCATTTCGGATTTACGGTTTAGGGTTTAAGTTTTGGTGGGCATGGGTACAGACACGAATTCATAACAAACACGAATTATTTCAAAAGACAGTAAACACTACTTAAATAAAAAACGAAGGGGAATACGCATTTTTAATTAGAAGGATAATTAAAAACAACATCTTTGGCGTACATGTCTTATTCCATCTGGATATCTGGTTTGTTAAAAATAGCTAAAATCTTAATTGTACAAAGACGTTTCCAGTAGTTGGATTCCGCTAGCATCTTAAGCACGTCTTCATCGCTTATCAACTCTTCTATATCATACTCGATTGTGGTGTCTGAATATTGTGCATGTGCTGGATGACAAAAAAACAATTTTCTTACCACCTGTGACATGTGAATTCCATTAGGGGGAATCCCAACAGGCGCAACTTGCTTGATGATGGCCTTTAGTGTTTCAATGGCACATCCAGAAGGAATTTCAAATCGTATTGGGTTTGTTCCAGTAAAGAAATAATCCACAAAATCGGCTCTTCGTGGTATGTTCGACTTTCCATTGTAATATAGTATTGCATCATGTGTGGGGACGATGGTGGATTGAAGTAGGTTGAGTATACCATCGGGTGTTTTGTTTATGGTGCATAATATTTTTATAGGGCCAGCACTTGACATTTGGTCATTGCACCTTAACATTCTGCAAACATCATCATCATTTGTGAGTGCCATAGAATGAAAAAAATAGTGTTGACCTACATTTAGGGATGGTTGTTGATAGTAGATGTTATCAACAAAGTGGTCATTGATTAGTAGAAGGGCGTAGTTCATCCTACTCTTCAATGTCTGAAACGAACAGTCATTAGGAACTCACATTGGTATTGGAGTAGCACATTGAAAACAAACACCTGTTTCGTCGTGCTTCGTTGATCCATTTGGAAAAATGAATGCTAATTTGGAGTTACCAATGTTCTAACTGCTGGTTTCTCCTAAGAATGTCATAGTATGCAAAATCAATTTTGTGGGGCGAGGTATGCTGTGTCCGAGCGTCTACCTTATATAGGGGTTAATCGCGCCCAAGTTGGGCGTGTCCAGTCACGCCTAAAGAATTCTTAGGCTTGTTCATGAGCCTAAGTTGGGCGTGTTCAATCACATCTTTTGTCTTACGCGTCTTCAGTCACGCCGTATTTGTTAGGCGTGTTCAGTGACGCCCTTGTTAGGCGTGTTCAATCACGCCATTGTTAGGCGTGTTCAGTGACGCCCATGTTAGGTGTGTTCAATGATGCCATTGTTAGGCGTCTTCAGTCACGACCAATTTGTTAGGCGTGTTCCATCACAACCAATTTGTTAGGCGTGTTGAATCACGACCTAGTTAGGCGTCTTCATGTATTGTTCGCATTTCTAATATAAATTTTTAAAAAAATTCAATTAACGTCGTACGTGTAACATAAATCATGCTAAATAAAAAATAATTAAAAAAGGGAAATTGATGTGTACCACAACCAAAACATTATCGTCGTACGTGTAACACAACATATTTATAAATCAAATACATTTAACATACCACTGATAAATCAAACATAATAACAAAATCATGAAACACCACCCCGAGTAGGACAAGCTCTACGATTATGTCCAACTTGCTTGCACAGACCGCATTTAGGAAGTCTCTAAGATGTTTCGACTTCGTCCATCTCATTATGTATTCTAGTGGACCTTGGACGACCCTTTCCACGCAACATTGAGCTGTCAGGTATGATAACTGGATCTTCACTCGGGGGAATAGCAAGTTCATTACCAATTGGCTGCCAAGGTAATGAATAAGCCTCAACCAAGTTGGTTACCAGGAACACATCATCCACATATTGCAAAGGATTCTGACGGATATATAAAGCAGCAGCTGCGGCGTGGCTACAAGGGTATTTGAAGGCCTTAAACTTGCCACACTGATAAAAAACCTCAGTTAGGTTTACTGAATATGACCTCTTCAAGCCATCATCCACCTCAAATGATGTTTGCTCAAGGTTATATGTGCGTACATTATGCCCTGTAACAACGGTCTGATTATGCCTCAAAGCATCAACGACATTTTTACAATGTCGTTGTGAATGCTGAAGCTGTGAAGTAGCCGCCTGACCACTTCTCAGAAAATATTCAACCAATCGACTGTATGTGTGCTTCACCAAAGCAGTGATAGGCATGTTCTTTGCTCCCTTGAACACCTTGTTGACTGATTCAGACAAATTTGTTGTCATATGGCCATATCTTCTCCCCTCGACATCATATGCACGACTCCACTTTTCCTTAGGAATGCTGTCAATCCATTTTGCAACCTCAGAACTGGTATCACGGAATCGTTCAAACGCTATGTCAAATTCAGGCATACAAGGAGTATAACTTGCACAATTATAATACCATTAACATTAGTTGGGTAACACATTTATGTTAGCTTAATAAATTACAAATAATTGATAACATACCCAAAGTCATGAGGGTCTTCTTCAATCTTGCATTCTTGAATCTTTGATTGAAATTATTGGCAATATGACGAAGCCAAAAAACGTGATGCGCAAAAGGTGGTTGCCAATGGCGTGATTCTGTACTGCAGATATAATGCTCCAGTGTCGATCTGAAATGAGGCATATATTTTGCATTTGGGTTACGTGGAAGCGAATGTTAGCAAAAAAAGAACCGGTTGAAAAACCTCGTACCAATCGATGTGCCGCACAATAAGCATTGGTTTGAATATCAAAAAAAGAACCTGGTGAAAAACGAAGCATGTAGTTGCACCACCTCGGCAAAAATGCATAAGATTCTTCCCAATCTCCATAAATCATTTCCATTGCTCTCTACTTCGCATACCATGCCTTATAATATGAAACTTTAAATCCATAGCTATTGGTGATCCTCTCCTGAACCAATGCAATTGACACGCCCGGTTCCTCCTTAACCATTCCTGAAAATGAAATTGTAACATTCACATTAACAACAAACCTTAACACAAATTAATATTTCTCATATAAAGCAAAAATTGAGTTCATACCTACTACAAGTGAAGCAATAATATCAACATCAAGTTGTCTGTGATCCTGTGCTATATGGTCATTCAGGCAATTGTGTTTTCCACCCTATCTTGAAACAACCTACTTCTCACCGTACATTGGTTTATACACCCTAACCCTCCAAGGGCAACCATCGTTGTGAGCAACACACTTCATGGCATACCTGTCAGGCTTGCTCTCAACCACAAATGCTTCTTGATGCTCCCTCATCAGGTTCCACTTAATTGCAATTTGTGCCTCCTTTTTGGATGGAAATTCTTGTTGAACAAACAAATCGTTCCTTAATTGCCAGGGACCTTGCACTGAACCCGAACCTGAAGCTGAACCGGTAAAAGATTCTTCTTCGCTTGGGTGATTCCAATCAATATATGTGTAATGTGGAATTCCGTCCCAAAAAGGAATAACTGCACCGCCTTTAAATACAAAACAGTTGAATAAACATGGGTTTGCAAACTAAAATACTATAATATACAGATATACAAATATTATACGACTTCATCATTCATTTAAGTCATGTAACATACCTTCAACATGTTGTTCTGATTGTGTTGGTCCAATGTCCGGATGGTACCACATTTCAGACGACCCCATGTCAGTGTGTTGTTGGAATGCAATCGCATGCACACCAGAATCTTCATCATTATCGGATGCACTGGCATTCTCCTGAAGAAGACGATCTTCTATTGCGATATTTTCATCATCATCATCATCATCTTCATCATCATCCATAACCCAAGTTGGGTCATGTTAATCTTCCTCAGACATGTTTGCACCTACAACACCATATGATGATGCAATATGTGCAGAATTACAAGTGACTGACCACGTGGGTAAAACAACATCCTCTATTGCGGTATAATCCACATACAACTCTAAAAAAATTCTTCCTTGCCTGATTCAAAATTCTTCAATCACCATTTCCAATTCTTCATCATCCTGTATCGGAAACCCCATGTATTGTTCATGCTGCCATATTCTTGCCGTCAGCAAAATGATACATGTCTTGTCATCTAGACCTAATTTTGGATGTATCTTCTCATGCAAATCACCCAATGTTGCTTTTCGCTTGATACATGTCATCATTTTCTCCCCTTCAAAGACAAAACCTCTTCGCCCTTCAATTTTCCTTCCATTGAAAAATAAGACGAACACACTCCCCATCACCTGAGCTCATTTCCTGCCCTCAACAAAAACAACAACTTCAAATTTTAAGAAACAATAAAATAAGCTGAAAAACCTAAACCCTAAAACACACGCCTGAAGCACACAAACACCCAAAACCCTAAATTATGAAACATAAACCCTAAACCCTTGCCCCTATACCAAAAGCCATAAAACAAGCACCATAAACCCTACACTACCAAAAAAAAGGCCTAAACCATGTACCATACCACCTAAATCCTAAACAAAACACCCCAACAACTAATCCCTAAACCCTACAACAAACAACATGTACCCATAAACTAACAACCTAAAACCCTAAGCACTAAAACTTAAGCCCTACAAAACACATCATAAAACCTAAACCCTAAAACACACGCCTGAACCACACAAACACTACACATTATTCTATTCTATACACAAACTCCATAGAGAAGGCTAAGAAACTTTTACAGAGAAGGTGAAATGGTATGAATGAACCACAAGCTAAACCATTATTCTAAACCCCCTAAACCCTAACCCATAAATCCACACACCCTTAACACTAAACCATTAACCTTAACCGCCCAAACGCTAACCACTAAATACTAATACACTAAACCCTAAAACTAAACCGGAATCCATAAACCCTAAATCTTTAACCCAAGACCTAAACCCTAAATACAACACATTAAACCAACATACACACTAACAATTTCCTATGAACCTAACATCTATGTCGTTAACAAGTTCATATGGCCCTAACAATTTTCTAATTAAAAAATATGACAGATTAAATAATATGCAAAATTGTTAAATCAACTTACTTGTTCGCAAGGCTTCGCTTCAGAAAATATCCACTCCCAAGCTCTAGAGAGAACGCAAAACAACTTTTAGACAAAACGTGGAATGGTATGAATAGTGAAAAAGTGAAATTTTTGAGCTTTTTATAGGAGGTAAGGGACTCAAACACGCCTAAACCAGGCGTGTTTAAACACGCCTAGCTTGGGGTGTTTAAACACGCATTGTTTAAGCGTGTTTGAGTGCACCAAATCTCCAATTTGTTTGCCCCCCACCCCAAATCTCAAATTAATTATTTAATTTATATTATTTGTAATTTTTTTCCCTTTATTACCTTATTTACTATTTGGACTTTTGCTTGGATATTTACACACTTTTGTGATTTTGATTGGTTTATGCGTGAACTTTGATATGTGTATACAAAGGTTTCCCTCTTTTTGGTAGTACACATTAGTGAATAATTTTGTTCTGTTAGCGTAGTGTAGAATATATTAACTCTTTTTGGGACTTAAACATAAAATTTTTCTTGGACACAACATGTTTTAGAAAGAATCAGGAACTAGTGATTTTGCTTTGGAATTGGATCAGAACACAACAAAGTGATTTTTGGAAACATTGAGAATGAAAAACAATGAATGGTTTTCCCAAATATCAAATGAATTTAGATGTTTTTGCATGGACTTGATAAAAAAACAAATTTCAAAACACTGATTTAATTTGGACATGGAAACATGCCTTAAGCTATAGTGACTATGTGCAACCACAGAGTTTACATTGATTGTCCTCATTGATATGTTCTACAATTGATTTTGCATGAATTTTTAATTGTCATAACCTATGATGCATGGATATGATTTAGACATTCTTTATTTCTTGTACATTTTAAGCCATTGGCCAAAATGTCATCCCAATGTATATTGTTTTACCATTTGCAAGCCCTTTGAGTCAAAAACTTGATATTTTGTTGGAACACTAACTTAGGATAAAATTTTCCTACTTTACCTTAGGTTAGGAGAGAAAAGGTGTTTTGTTGGAGATTTCTATCACTTTGTGGCTAATGTGATGTAAATACTTTGTTTTTAAATGTGGTTATTCATGTAAATTAATTACTGTATAGAAAAGAAAAAAAATAAAAGAAGCATAAAAGAAAAAGAAAAAGAAAAGGGAAACAAGTTCTTTGTGAATAAATAAATGTATGAATTATGTATGTTATGTTATAAATTGTACAAAGTTGTTGTAAATTTTATAAGTTGGGATGTTGATATAGGAAGTATTGATGACTTGGTAAAAAAGGGAAGAGATAGGAAGTAATGATTCATTTGAGTTGCTAGCTTGTTTTTATTTGTGCTCTCCTATTATCAAGCTATTTTTGAATATCTAGAAAAACCAAGATTTCTTTCAAGTTAGACCCAACCCTAAAAGTCCTATTGATCTATGATGATTATGTACTTTATCTTTGATTTGATGGGAAATGAATTGCAAAATTGATTTACGATGTATCAGCATTGGAATTTAGATGAAACACTTGTCTATGTGAGAATTATTTACACTTGTTTTGATCACTTTGGAGGTTGATTCTTTACAAATCATGTTCATAGTTTTTGGTGTAGAAATATTGAAGCATTTTTATATTATACTTATACTTTTGTTATTCGTAGTTTTCTTTATATACTTTGCTTGAGGACAAACAAGATTCTAGGTTGGGGGGAGTTGATAAGTATCATATTTTAGTTATTTTTGGGATTAGAATGCTAGCACCTATCTTTTGATTTTAGTAGTTTTCTTATAAACTTCCCTTAATTCTAGTTGTTTTATATATTGTACATTTATAAATGTTTTTGTTTAAATAAGGGAGACTCATCCATGCATTTCTTATGTTTTGATGGTTAATTGTTGGATCCAGAATCCAAGCCAAGATGAAGAGCAAAAGGTCATTTTTGAAGAATTTCAGAGTGTCACTCGTCCAGGCTAGCAATCAACTTGCCTGGACTAGTAACATTCCTTTAGCATGAAGTTATCAACTCTGCTAAGTAGCTATCACTTGCCTGGGTGAGTTACATAACTTCAGCATGAAGTAACCAACTTGCCTAGACAAGTTAGTCGTAGTAGTAATAGTAGCAGTAGTAGCAATAGTAGCAGCAGCAGTAGTAGCAGTAGTAGTAGTAGTAGTAGTAGCAATAGTAGCAGCAGCAGTAGTAGCAGTAGTAGTAGTAGCAGTAGTAGTAGTAGTAGTGGTGGTGGTAGTGATGGTAGTGGTGGTAGTGGTAGTAGTCGTGGTAGTAGTGGTAGTAGTAGTAGTTGTAGTAGTAGTAGTATGTGCATATTAGCATAGATGAGATCTTTGATGAAATTAGGGTGTCCCTATCCTTAGTAATGCAACCAATGAATGATATGAGAAAACTCATTTGGCCTTTGACTTAGTGTTAGCATAGATGAGATCTTTGATGAAATTAGGGTGTCCCTATCCTTATTAATGCAACCAATGAATGATATGAGAAAACTCATTTGGCCTTTGACTTAGTGTTCATAATTGTGGATTCACAATGTTTCTCTATGGTTTAGGGTCTTCTAGGAGGTGAAGCAATTTTCTGGTCTTTAGGCTTGTTATAATATTAATACAGATACAGAAAATTCTTATTAATTCAAGATATAATATGGCCTAGATATGTTAACAAATTAAAATATAAAAAATAAAACTTCACATGGATGCACAATATTTGTAGATGATGATCATTTCTCATCATCACATAGTGGGATAAAGCTTTTGTTGTTGTTGATATGTATCGTTAATGCATAATTATATTAGCAGATGATGATCACAATTTACAAAAACAATATTTGTGAACATAGCAAACAACCATAGTTAGATTTTTTTTTCCAACTGCCTATATCAAAATATGTTCTTTCTACCATGAACTTGTTGCTATATTCGTATTTTTTCGTAGGACATGTTAGAATGTTACAGAAAGCATCAATAGGTCTTGGTTCTGTATAATTGCCTACTATTTACTATAGCTTTAAGGATATTGAGGAACAGATAGAGCTGTGTGTAATTGAAGTCTTATTCAAAGTATTTGAGTTGTATCCCAAACATATCAGTAATAAAATTAAAAACCAAAAAAACAATAGCAGGATAGTTCTTGGATACATATCTAGGAGTATTGTATTGGTATCAGATATGGGCATGACACCAATACTTTTTCATTTTTGGAGTAATTGAGCTTCATCTCATTTAATTATTAAGTTTCCAGTTTGTATGAAATTGTTCTAGGTCCTCTGAAGATAACAAGAAAATTACATTAAGTTCAAATAAGATTTGATATTTGTTTTAAATCCAGTTATGACTCCTGTCATAATCTGAATAGTAGATCAATATGAATTGATATTCATTATTGTCCTAGGAATATGATATTTTCAACTTAGATGACAAAGCATGTCTGGTAAGTTATCCCCTACCATACGCATATAGTGCTGAGTGGTGTATTTTACAAAGCATGTTGAGGGCCCTACTTTTTGTCTATAAAACATTCCTCTTCATCATAACACCTGAGAAAAATGGACAAAAACATCTTCCCTATCATTTGTTTTGATTACTTTTGGCATCTGAAGCACTAGGACTAGTATAGCCTCATCTAACCCAAGAAGAAATGTCAAGGTTTTTGGGTTCTCTCTGACTGTAATTGCAGCTGCATTAGCATTGGCTGCATTTGTTTGCAATTTAAATCCCTTCATTGTAAGAGACAACAAAAATGAGTTGGCTGGTACCTACAAAATGTTCACAATAACTCTTTATGAAAATATAATTTCCCAAGTCAAACCAACTTATTGTCTTAGATTCCATACAATGTTTTTTCTTTCTATCCCTTGGAGATAGTTGTTTATAGGGATCTCATGGTGAATAATAAGGATTTGGTCTTTAACTAAGTCAAATGGTGTTGTGTGATTAACCCAATGGGATGAGGCTTTTATTGTTGTTGTATCCCTTGATTATTTGTTAGTGGTTTCATGCTAGATCTAACTTCTTTTATCTTTTCATTATAGCAATGTGCAGGGATGCTTGCACACAAGACACTATCTGGAACTAAAAACTTCAAAAATCAGTTCATCTTGCATCACAGTTTGCCGCTCTCATTTTGAGCTTGATTGGTGTCTGGGCTGCTTGGAAGTTTCACATTGACAAGGGCATTGACAATTTCTACAGCCTCTATTCATGGCTAGGCCTTGCATGCCTTTTCCTATTCACCATCCAGGTATCTATATCATTGTACCACTTGATTTTATAACTCGATCTAAGCCCTGTTTGGATAAACTTTTCTTTAAGTACTTTTATAAGAATAAAAATAAGCAAAATAAAATAAGCTTCTCCCATAAGCTAAATTTAACTTATACGTAGGTTAAAATCAGCCTTTCTAGAGAAGTTAAATGATTTTTAGCTTCTCCGAAAAGCTAATTTTAGTTTACGGAAGAAGCTTAAAAATTCATTTTTCTCTCTTATTTTCTTCTCCTGTAGTGCTTATGGAGAAGCTTGTCCAAACATGGTCCTATTCTACTTGTGAACTTGGATTCCATCATTTCCATGCATCTAATTGTTTGCTACAATGTTAATTAGTGGGGTGCTGGCTTTGCAACATTTTGGTACCGAGGAGGGTCAAAAAATAGTAGAGCTGCCTTATTGCCATGGCATGTGTTCTTTGGTATCTATATCTATGCCTTGGCTATAGCCACAACTGCTACTGGTATTCTAGAAAAAGCTACATTCCTTCAGGTCAACAACATCATATCACGCTATTCCAATGAGGCACTTCTGGTCAATTCCTTAGGCATTCTGATAGTCATTTTAGGTGGCTTTGTGATTCTTGGAATTGTTACTCCAGTTTATGGTAAAGCTGATGTCATAATGGAAAACGAGTGACCATAATACTATATACTTATCTATACGATTCAAAATTGAGGAACATTAACATTTGTATCATCTTTAATATAAGGATACATGGATGTATGAAAACAAATTTTCATTAAACGTGTATCCAGGTTTAATTTTATGTTCTATTTTATTTACTATGTGTATTTTCCTTCTATTAGTGAATATTCATGTTTTGTGCATATTAATCGTCCCAACTGAGCCAGCTAACTTTGAGCGATGAGATGAGTCTATAATGGTATAAATGTGTTCCTCGGTGGATAAATCCATTCATGAAGATTGGTATCATTTTCATGACCTAGTTAGCTTCTCCTACGCAATGTTTGGTTAAGAAGAAAAAACAAAAATCATACATTGTTTTTGTTTGATTAAAAAAATTAATTATAAATTTTGGTCTTCTTATAATTGTTAATCTATGATTTTGATTCTCTCTTTTTGTGATTTTAGTGCTATTTTAAAAATTTGTAATTTTGGTTTAATATTTAAGTTTGTATATTTTTTTCTTCTTTTATTTTGGCCTTATTGACCTCTAGATATAACATATTTACTTAAGATATTATAAAAATAATTTAGTTAATTAAAAAAAAATATGTGCAAAAAATTGAAGATTGAATTAAAATTGTGCATTTTTAAAACAAGAAATCAAAATTGTGATCAAAATTGCAAATTAGGAATTACAAAAAGATTAAAATTATAGTTTAGACTAAAAAAAGAATAAATGAACTTTTATACTAAAATTTCATTTTTTTAAAAATTTAATTTCTTTTCTCTTTTCATTTTTTTCTCCATTCAAATAAAGGGCTAGGATGTGGTGAAAATCACTTCCCAAACTCTGCTTTTCTAGTCAAGATTTAGGATCAAAGACATTGCAACCTGCTAACAATTATTATGTATAAATAAACTAATCATTTAATAATAACTTATGTTAACTTGTCACATGATTACATTGACGATTGTTTTGAGGTCATGAAATAATAGTTGTTTGGAGACAAGGTATGAAAGTGGGATGACAGAATCTGCAGGATTTGCAATTTAAAATAGAACTGCATGTCGTGTCGAATGGTTGACACTCTTTAAACTGGCTTTGTTTTAATATTAAAAAATAATTCTCATTTTTAATAAAATAACATACGTAATTTAAATAAACGGTGAAGATTAATTTGAACATATATTTTAATTATATCTAATAATTCAAAACTAATTCTTCCCAACTTAATAAATGGGTACTAAAAAAAAATGGATCCAATATCTTTTCTAGATTTTCTTAGGGAGAAAACAAACCAAAGATCGAGATTGTCTGCACTTATTTTTAAATTGCTTGCAATCGTAATTCATGATTGTTCAGTTAATAATTAAGTCATTATGTTTCTGAATTAAATGTCTTTTTCGCTCCCATTATATTTTCATTGTCATTTTTTCCTAACGTGGAAGGTGAGAGAACAAGATAGTGATGAAATAAGGATCCCATGAAAAAAGTACAAAATTTAATGATACATAACTACTAATTTTTGCTGATTGACAGAGGCCGACAGTTAATAAAAAATGATACATAACTACTAATTTTTGCTGTCAAGTCTCTCACAAGAGTTTTCTCATGTGGAACCTTGTAGGTCTTTGATGGCCTCTTGGAATGCTTGAAGCATTGCAATACAACGAGCATTGCCACCAGATATATCTCCAGTTAAATATTGCAAACCCACCTGAAACACCACAAAGGAAGATCATTAAGATTTTGGAAAAAATATTTTAAAAGGTCTAGGTCACAAAACATATGAACCAGGTCCTAATCACTGTCCTATTCGTTAAAACACCATAAGTTTTAATTCTGAATTGGCTCACAAAGGGGTAACCTTTCAGCAAATGTAGATGGCTAAATTTACTTTACTTTAATTTGGATGCCATTCAGCATGACTTCTTAAGATATAGTATAACAGTCAATGAAATTGATAATTGCATCAAGAAATTTGCAGATTCCTTTCACTCAACAAATTTAGAAAATTTAAGCTATATAAACTATACTATTGCACAAATCAAGTTCTACTTTGTTTTTCTTTTAGTTGCCCCTCCTTCTGTTGGTACTGACACCTATGGAATGAAGGTAGCACTGCATTGTGCATACCATCTGAAATATAACCCATGAGGTCAAGATTAAGCCTCTATCATTGAGTAAAGGATTTAGGTTTGATCAACTAGCAACGAACAATATGATGTCACCTATTGAAAAGAGTGTTCAAATTATTACTGGAAAAATACTGATAGAGAGGAGACTGGACCAGCTTACACAGAGCCCAAATTCAAGCAATGGACTGGCCCAATATTAGTCTATCAGAGGAGAGCCAAGACCAAAGGAGCAGAGAAGGCCAGAGGCTGACGTGGAGGAGTCTGTTTTGTGTAGTGCGCAGTATGTGTAGTGCGCAGGGTGAAGGATGAGAGAGGTTTGGGAATTAGTTAGTTTGTTGCTTTATAGTATGGGATGGTCATCATTATGAGGTATCCGGAATCGAGAACGTTTCTACAGGTGTAGAGGGCTATTGGAGTGTTTCCATAGCTGGGGGCCTTGGTGCTCATATTTTGATTTTCTACATTTTTACTGTATTGAACATTTCTGTTGAATTATATCATTTCTCTCCCTTTATTTTGATAGAAGGAAGTTTATTCTATCAAATACCTTGGTGCATACTGTTTTGAGAAAGTGCTGTTTGGCATTGCAATGCTCAGGGCACACATATTATATTAAATATACTACTATAACCTAAAAATTAACTGTAGTATATAAATCAAACAACGAATATGGAATTGTACGGTAACAAGATGAAATAACAGAAAAATATAAATACCTTATAAACAGAAGGGTGCACTGGAGAAAGATGGAAAAACTTTGCCTCGAGATCTGGAAGCTGACTCCCATGTTCATATTATGGCATATGCCTGAACAACTCAACTCTGTTCCTAGCTTCAGTTTGTTTCACCACTGTACGACATTTAGGTTTCTCCACTCGACTCTTGTCGTCATACTGCATACGTGGTTGACGAGCATCTTTCTTTCTATCATTTTCTGGTGGAGTCTCACCTCCCTTCTTTTCAGAGGCTGCAACTGCTGTATTATCAACTTTCTGTGCAGGCTTTACAGCTTTAGCTGGTTTTGCATTCATTGTAGCCACAGTTCCAGATGCCTTACTTCCTTCACCTAGTGACACGTTTTTATTAAATGTAACTGATTAGAATTATCACAATTCACAACAAGTAGAGCCGAAAAGTGGCCCATGAAAGAACACCACAAATTCCCACTATTAGGCATGTTAAGGTCATTAGAAAACACAGTATTAGAGTCCGTGAACATTTAACAGTCGGTCAGACAAAGAATTAGGTATAAATGGGCATAAAGGAATAAAATGAGCATATAAGAACTTTTAGTCAGATAGCTTAAATGCAGAGTCACAGGACAAACAATTATACACCTTTTGCAGCAGCCTTTGCAGCCCGTTGAGATTCTTGGAGTGCATGTCTTTCAGCTTTTGACGGTTTTGGTTTCTGCTGCTTTGAATTATTAGGTTGGTCTTTCACTTCCACTGCTGACCCTCCTGCTTTATTTCCTTTTTCTTTTTCTAATGGGGATTAAGGAAGAAGATGAAAAATAAAAGGGTAACAAAATCAAGCCAAAAGGAAAATAAAAACCAGACCATAAATGAAGACAAAAAATTTAAATTGTTCTCTCAAGATAGACTTCACATATAAATTGATAAGAAGCAGGCCAAGCCAATTCAAAACTTTTAATCATGCATTCAAACTTGCAAATAGAATCAAAATCAACACACGCACACAATTCCAAGTGGAGATTAAAACAACATGCAGCAAAAGATATATAATATATTCAATTGAAAAATGTGAAAAATAAATAAATAAAACTTCAACTTCTGTTCCATTTCTAGTAAACATTAGTTTCGCTGAAACACTCAAAGGATTTGAACAAGCTCCTTTTCAAGCCTGCGATGTAATAGTCAAATTGACAAACTCAATAGAGATTCTTTCCCTTCATGAAACACATTACATTACTTCTCAGGAACCTGATCCTATGCACTCTAGGTCCTATCAAAATGAAATATTCATGAACATAGTCTATGTGCTACACAAAAGATCAATTAAGTACGTGTGTATGTATTTGGATTCATGTTAAAATACTAGCTAACATGATTTTAAGTGAATTTCCACATAGTTTCACATTGAGAAATTGATTATGAGTCTAGAATTGATTTTGAGTTGAAACAATCTTAGGAACTTTTGCCTTTGATTAAAAATTGTTGTATCAGTATCTTATTTGATCTTTTATCATCTTTTATCTTTGAAGTCATAGTTTCCTTATTTTAGGGGTGTTGTTAACTTATAAAAGCATGATTAGAAAACGTAATTCTTGTGAAACAAATTAATAAAACCAATGCTCTTTCAACTAAAATTTTGTATGTGCTCCCCTATTAACTTGCTTTAACAATATAAACTAAAAAAAAAAAAACTATGACGGATTTAACAATATAAACATCCAAACATAAATCACAACACTTCAAAATCAATTTCACAAAACCCAATTCATTCTAAATGAATTTTGCAAATGCTCACCCAAGTACACCCTATATCACATTCTCCACCATTTCTCATCCAAAACAACTTCAAATTCAAACCTAGCCACAAATAAGAACCTCACCTGGCTCACCAGGAATCCCAAGTGAATCATTCAATAACTTACGTTTACAGTAAAAACATCCAAACATAACTAACAACACCTCAAAAACATTTATTGCAAAAATCTATATTATTAAAAAACAATTTTGCAAATTTTGTTGCATTTAAAGTCAAAATTATGCAAAATGCGAACCCAAGAATTCCCAAAATCCCTTAAACCACAGTTCCCACTTTCACACTAAATAAACTCGATAAAACTCAAATTCAACGCATATTCTCCACCATCTCCCATCCAAAAAAAAAAAAAAAACACTTCAAATTAGAACTTAGCTAGCCATTTATAAGAACCTCACAGGAATCCCGAGCGAATCATTCACCACGGAAACCGTAGTCAACTCGCTTGCCGGCACCACAACACTTGTTGCCGCCGCCTTCTTCATCGCCGTCAAGTCAAATCCTCCGCAGGGGAATGACGACGCCTCACCTTTCCGCCGGCGGCGCCGTTCCCCTTGAAGAACATTCCCTCGCCGGCGCCGCCGGTGGTGATGATTCTGCTGGAGTACGAAGACGAAGGCATTGCGGGAGAGAGCGGGGCGGGGAAGAAGACCGCGGCTTTGGTTCTCTCCGATTTACATAGTAATAAAGGACTAGAAATTTTTGTTAGTCTAAAAAGATAATTAATTAAATATTTTAAAATTTTAAAAACAAATAAAAAATTTCACAAACTCGTTTGTTCCCTCCAATTTCTGGTTGGCGGGAAAGTTAAACTTTTGCTTCCTCATCATATAAATAACCATATCTAATAAATAAAAGAGAAAAGGAAAAAGATTAAATTCCCTCCCTCATCCTCTCTCTCTCAGTAGCGTTCCGTTTTCGTGACTTTCTTGTTTCTTTACTGCAATTTTGTTTCACATTAGATCATAAAGTGGACCATAGGATGAGGATGTCAGGCGGAATTTGAATGTGGGCATGTGGACCAGCTTATACTCTCGAAAACAATGTTTGGCAGCCCGTGAAGATCAAATATGCGACGACCATGTGAAATCCTTTAATTATGGTAAGATTTTGGATCCAGAGCTTATTAATACTGATTGGAAACCTTCAAATATTTCTTACTTTTTATTCTTGGATTTTATTCGCCTTTAGGTTTAATTAAACCAAAACAATGACGAGTTGAATTTTTGAAAATTAAATTGTGCTGCTTAAATTAATTTGATGTTCATTGTTATCTTGATTTTTAAGATTTTTTTACGAGGAAAGTATGCATATACCCTCTCCCTCAAAAAAACTCCTTATTTAATTCACCTTATATTCATATTCTTTCTCTCAAAAAAAAATCATTGTTTAACTCATCTTATACACATACTCCCTATTTCTAAAAATCTAAATTATTTAACTCACTTTATATCCATACTCCCTTCCTCTAAAAAAAATCATTAATTGTTTAGCACACCTTATATTCATATCCTTTCTTAAAAAAAAAAATCTCTTAATTGTTTAACTTATCTTATACCATACCCTTTTCTCCAAAAAAATTTCTTAATTGTTTAGCTCATCTTATACCTATAACCTATCCCTCATATACACTATTTAATAATTTAATAGAAAGTACGTACACGTTAATCACATGACTTTTAATGAAATTTTATATCTAAAATATTCTTATTTTCTTCTCTTAACTCCATAAAAGAGGAAGAAGATGATGTTATTTTAGATTAAAATTAAATTTCTTTGATGTATTGTGTAAAACTACAAATACAGTTTTTTTTATAGTAAAAGTAAAAAAAAAAAAAATATTGTAAACTTGTAAACAGGTAAAAATGAGTATTCCAGTGTCTTCGGATAAGAATTAAGAAATAATCAATTATTTTTTCATGATAGAAGTAACTAATAGTTTCTTTTACTTTTTCAAATGGTACCCCTTGATTTTGAGTAGTAGAATTAATTTTGAACATTGAAAAAAAATACTAAAGTATTTTACTGAAAGGGAAGCGGATGCTTTGATCTATGACTTGTAATTAATAGGGTAGCTACATGAAATCTATCTGTCATTTCAACTGTCTGTGTGAGTTATTTTTAAAACTCTGGCTTGATTTAGATAGCATTGTTTGATTGACCCTAAGTTGTTTTTATATATTATTATTTACATATATATGTCTAAAATATGTAACATAACCACAACAGGCTAATGGCTCCATCAATTGAACATCATTTGCTTGTAATATATTAAATTTGATCTACATGGTTTAATGATGTAATATTAATATATATATTATATCATTTGTCCTGAATGGCTTCTGAAGATTTACTAAAGTGTTCATATCCCTGAAAGAAATGTTTGAACTTTGTCCAACATGGATATATATAAATTTTTATTGTTAAATCCTAGTTCACATGTCCAATATGTACCTATGATGTCCTCATCATAGATGTTACCTAATTGTTATATCCATGCTCCTTAGATTCTACTACATGACTCTTGGTTGACCTATTATGTCTGCGAATGTTTTTTTTTCCTCCATATATACTTGTTGGAATCTTAGTAACAAACTTCTTTCTTGTCTGTTTGTATGAGACAGTACTACTACTTACCATCTATAATAAGAGTTTGGAACTATAAACAATTTTTTTCTTCTTTAAATGCTAATAATAATATTTATGCTCCTAAAGGGTGATTAAATGATTTCCAATGCTGGATTCTTGAAGGGTGGTGGGATAGATTAGGTAGTCATCTTAGATTTTACCATGTGTTGAATCATTAGTTTTTCTTTCTAAATTTTTTTACATTTGATAATTCAATTGTTTTTGTTTGGTTGTCATGCTGTTTATTGGATGTCTTCTTTGTTAAATTATGATTTTTAGTCTATTTTAATTGCTATTCACGTTGGTGTTTTTATTTGCGTAAACTTGATCATGAATTTGTCTGAATATCTGATAATCATGTTTTATGTCTTCTAAGTTAAGATATTATATAAAAAATATTGATTGCATTTTAAACAGTCACTAATAATTTCTAGTGACTTATACCTGCAGAAAAAAGTTTCGGATAAGCAAGATGCATGCCAAAGGTTCAAATCTTGGGAATAGCTGCAAACAAACACCAGGAAATTCTTCATCTTTTGTTCAAAACCTGCCTCTACAGGGAGGTTTTGATTTAAGACATCGAAATTATATGATGAATCAAGCAATGTTCTTAGACTGGCGAAAAGATTCTGGAATTAGTCGATACCGTAACTTGATAAAAATTCAAATGTAAGTGATTTTAGTTTTCACATTAACCTGAACTTGTATAACTTTTATCCCTATATGATACAAAGATGCTGACATTATTAGTGGTGGCATTTGCTTCATCATAAGATTGTCATTGAGTTGCGACTAACTAAATTTTACTTTAGTTCTACAATTTTGCGTTCCCGACATCCTAATGAGCAAGGACAGGCCACTGCTTTGGCAAACTTTCTGGAAGATCGGTTATTTGTTGAGGCTGCTTCAAAGGTTTGTTTTTGGAGTTGTGTCTTAGCATGTGAGATTTTCATTTGTTAACAAGATAATGAGAAGATCAAATGCAAATTGTACCCAAATCTTCTCAATTAACCATCCTGGTATTTATTGATGATTTTTATTTTTGCATATTTGGCAGGAGGACTACATCAACCGACAGACAATTATGGAACGATTGGATACACAACTCAAGAAGTTGCAAGTGCCAAAATGTAGCCAAGCAAATAGCTCTATTGCTGGCACATCTCAGATGGTGCCCTCTTCTGGGTTATTGCAAGCTAGGTCTAATGGAAGTGTACCGGAACTTGCTTTTCAGAATGTGGTTGGTTCTATCACCAATGCAACTGATTATTGTGCTGTGGCTGTAGATAATAAAAAAGGCTTCCCAAACGGAGGGTTGTCTTATTCTTCTATTGTTCCCGAGCCAGTTTTTTCACCTGATAACCATTCATCAATGACTACATGCACTAATTTGGGTGTGCTTCCTAAATCTTTTGTTTCTGGTTGGAGAAGTAATCCGAAAGCTAGCTCCAACTCAGCTAGTTCCTATTTTCCTCAGCGACAGGCAAACGACAGTATGTTTATGAGTCATGTGGTTTCTTAAGTTTCAATCGATACATGTGCACTTTTTTTTATTTTTGTTTTTCCTTTTTTTCTTTTGCTAGTACTATTGTTATTATATATAATGTATTGTTTACCATTTGTTTGATTGCTGTGGCAGGGAAGATGCTTATGGTGAAGCATGCAGATTGTTCTAGGACTACAATGGGAAAATCCTTCCAATCCCAATCTTCAAATTTGACGATCCCTCAAGATGCCTTGAGGGATTTTTCAAATGTTTCTGATCTTCCTCCTGTCCTGAGAAGCCTTGGAGATATTATGCAACATCAAAACTGGAAGCGGGATTCTCAGCAGAATTTAAAATATTTTATGCAGCCATATGGGCTTCCTGGTAAAACTTATAAGGCCCAGCCTAATGCATTCTCTAATCAAGGTGAACATTGCGGTCAAATGTTGGGGCATAAAACATTGAAACAGCCACAACTTTTCAAAAGAAGTCTCAATGGGGATCAACAATTCACTCCAGGGAGCTCAACATATCTTTTTGGTTTAGATGGATCTGATAATATGAATTCATGCAGTAGTTCCAAAGTTACAAATGAACAAAGGATCATGCTTGAATATCTATATTTGAAGAATTATAACAATACTTCACGGGGTAATCTTATGAAATATCTGCATTCAACTGTTTGTCTTAAAGGTACATGTAATTGTGGATGGTATATCAAGTTGTTATTGCATTTTGATGACTGCAAAGATGATGATTGTCATACATGTCACTCTTGGAAAATTCGTCGCACTAATATTCTTAGGGATCATTTGGAATCTCCAGATAACATAATTATGGGGTTTGTTGAAAGAAAAAGTGGTGCTCATTCTGGAAATACTGAAGTTGTGCTACCACGTGCAAAAAGAACAAAAATGGAGCCCGCTTTTGGTGTCCCTTTAATTAATAATGCAAGTTTGGATCAGTCGACTCAGAAAATGGTTCACCCTCATTCTTCTGAAGCCCTTTCAGAATTGCCGCAACAGGCAGGATATTCTCTTTTTTATGAAGGTATGGAGTTCAAAGCTGATCATATATCTCTTCTTTCTTTACATTCCAATATGCATCTTATCTGCAAAGAATCAATGCCTACAGATGTAGAAGGCATTCATGGCAGAACCGAGTTCAACCAAGATCGGATAAATGTTGTCATTGAGCCAAAAGATGATCAAGAGATGGAAAGGATGTCCCTAAATCCAACAGTTAATACTGCAGATATAGAGGACATACAAAGCAGAACTGAGTTCAACCAGGATTGGATAAATGTTACAGAGAAGGTCATTAAGCCAAAAGTTGATCAAGAGATGGAATGGATTTCCCTAAATCCAATAGTTACTGAAGATATGGAGGACATACAAGCTAGGATCAGGTTCAGCCAGGATGGGATAAATGTTGTCATTGAGGCAAAAGTTGATCAAGAGAAGGAAAGGATGTCCCCAAATCCAACACTTGATACTGTAGATATGGAGGACATAGAAGGAAGAATTGGGTTGAACCAGGATGAGACAAATGCTACAAAAGAAGTCATTGAGCCAAAAACTGATCAAGAGATGGAAAGAATGTCCCCAAATCCAACAGCTAATACTACAGATATGGAGGACAGACAAAGCAGTATCGGGTTGAACCAAGATGAGATAAATGCTACAAAAGAAGTCATTGAGGCAAAAGCTGATCAAGCGATGGAAAGGATGTCTCCAAATCCAATAGTTACTGTAGATATGGAGGACATACAAGCCAGAATCGGGTTCAACCAGGACGGGATAAATACTACAAAAGAAGTCATTGAGCCAAAATTTGTTGAAGAGAAGGAAAGGAAGTCCCCAAATCCAACAGTTAATACTGCAGATATAGAGCACATACAAGGCAAAACCGAGTTCATCCAAAATGGAATAAATGTTGATTCAGAGATGGAAACAGTTAATATTGTTTGCTTAGTTGATTTTTTCACAAGTAATCAAATAAATGAACACATTAATAGTCTAAGAAAGGAATTTCATCAGGTCAGCACACCATCTTCCACTGCTTTCCATTACCTTGACCTGTTTCAGTGCTCTTATTAGTATGTTTAGCATATAAATCTTTATTTGCACGATTTTTTGATTTATTTTTCAAATCTAAAAATAGATTAAAAAACAACAACTTAATCACAAGTTTGTGAAACAAAATTATTAGTTATATCAGAGTTTACAAAACATTTATGTTAAATGAAATAATTAAATAATTAAGACTTGTGAAGGAATTGAAGGAGTTGTAAATATTTTTAAATTTAATTTTTGGTCCTCAAGTTTTGTTTTTATTTTTTGATTTGGTCCCATAAATTTTAAAAATAGTTATTGTCACCATTTTGAAGAAGCATATGATGCATCCTTAGATTAGATGAATGTTATCTCATCATAAAATGGTGATAGAGATAATCTTAAGAAAATTTAAAATTTATGAAGACCAAAACCAAAAAATAAATAAAATCTAGAGAACTAAAATCAAGTTTGATAATTTTGCTAGGGCTTAAAAACATATTTTATGCTAGATTTAAAATATGTCAAGGACATATTTTTGAAGTAACATGTGAATTTATATATTTTGTATGTTTCGGTTTGAGTTTTTCTAAGCATATGCAAGTTGATGCTTCTTTTAACAGGGAGCAATGGTTGAAGGATCAGGAAGTGATGTTTACACATGCAAATTATGTGGAATGGGAACACTTTCTTTTGCCCCCATGCCAATCTATTGCTTTTGTTGTGGCATTCGCATCAAGCGAAATGCATGCTATTACTATAGAAGAGAAGAAGATGATACAGAACATTGTTTTTGCAGTGTTTGCTTTAGGACTTCTCGAGGTGGGAACATCACATTCAATGGAACATCTGTTTCCAAGACAGATCTTGATAAAATGATAAATAATGGAGAATTTGAAGAATCAGTAAGTTTAATCTCTCTATACTAGTATAACTCAACTGTATATAAAGAACTTTGAACTCACTTTTTATGACTATTGTTTCTTCTAGTGGGTTGAATGCAATAAATGCAAAAGTTGGCAACACCAAATATGTGCACTCTATAATGATAAAAGAGATTTGGACAATAGAGCTAAGTATACATGTCCTATATGCCGCTCAAAGGAAATTGGAAATGGAATGCATGTACCCTTACCGAAGACAGCTGCTATGTTTAGTGCTAAAGACTTGCCGAGAACCATGCTTAGTAACCACATAGAGAGCAGACTTTTTAAGCGTCTTTGGCAAGAGAATGAAGATTGGGTAAAAGTGGGGAATAAGAATCTTGATGAGGTAAGACTTTTATAAAGATGTTGAATACCTATGTTTGAGCATCAACATGCATGTGCAAAAAATTTTTAACTTTTAACATTTTCTTATTCTTATGCAAGCAAGTAAATTGGAAATAGGAGTAAATTAGTAATCTATCATTAAAGAACTATGTACTAAGAAACAAGTTCATGTAAAATAGCTATGCTCTAGCCTCAAAAAAGGCTGTAGTTTAGGTATTTTTACACATAAGATATTATTCTTCTCATATTATTAATGGTATTATTATTATTATTATTATTGATCTTTATCAATTGCTTCTTCCTATTTCCTTTTAAATTTTGTCGATATTAATTTAAAATGTTCATATTATCTGATTTGCCTTTTGTGACTCCAAATTGCTAGGTTTTCGAAGCAGAAAGTCTTTCTGTTAGAGTTATATTATCTGTTGAAAAACAATTGAAAGTGAAGAAGCAATTTCTGGACATCTTTGAGGGAGAGAATTACCCTGCTGAATTTCCTTATACATCAAAAGTAAGTCAGAGGTGAATGAATAGATATGCTTTTTGAGGAGTAAATATCTCTCCGGTGATACCTCTGGCATAATGTATTATTCAGAAGTTACAATAGTTCCTTTTGTTTCAGGCTATTATTTTGTTTCAGAAGATTGAAGAAGTGGATATATGCATTTTCGCAATGTATGTTCAGGAGTTTGGCTCAGAATGTGGCTATCCTAATCAACGTTCTGTGTACATTTCATATCTCGATTCAGTCAAGTATTTTAGGCCTGAAAGAGTGACTAAAAGTGGGGAAGCTCTTCGTACCATCGTTTACCATGAAATATTGGTATGTTATAATTTCTGTTGCTAATTACTAGTACTTGCTATCTGTTTCTGTAAGACTTCATTTCCACTAGGGTTCCTTTATTATATCAATTAACTGACACTGTAAGCACTTAAAGTTAAAACCTTTTCATTTCTTCTGTTTACTATTCATGTTTTTCTTTTTCTATCCTCAGATTGGATATCTTGATTTTTGCAAGAAACGAGGTTTTGCAACTTGCTATATATGGGCCTGTCCACCTACGAAGGGAGAAGATTATTTACTATATTGTCATCCTGACACTCAAAAAACTCCCAAGAAAGATAAACTACGACACTGGTTTGTCTTTCTTTCTCCTTACGTGTGTGTGTTGAGTTTTCATGTGCTTTTGTATACATTTCATTAGCCATTTCTTTTTGTCGTTATCCTTGTATTGGAAAATTAGCAATGCCATGTAACTATTGAGTATTTATATATATGCATTGTTTGTTTAATTTATGCAGGTATCATTCAATGCTAGGAAAGGCTGTTGAAGAAAATATCATTGTTGGTTTAACTAACCTACATGATCATTTCTTTGTTTCTACTGGACATCGTGACTCCAAGGTAACAACAGCTCATTTGCCTTACTTTGATGGGGACTTCTGGTCTGGTGCTGCTATGGATAAAGCCAGGCACATTGAACAAGAGTGTGGAGGAGATTATAAAATGTTCTTCGATAAAGTAGTATCGAAAAGATGTTTAAAGTCCATGAGACATGTAAATGCTCCTTCTTCTGACGGAACCGCCAAAGATATTCTAGTGATGCATAAAGTATGTCTATCTTGTCTTAGGGGTGTTCGCGGTCTGGATTGGATCGGTTTTGAAGAAAAAATCATCCGATCCAATTCCTTCGGTTTGGTCATTTAATCATCCATTCGGTTTGAAATTTTTTTCAAATCCAATCCAATCCAATCCAATTTTTTTCGGTTTGGATTGGATCGGTTTTCGGTTTTTTAAAAAGTCTAAAAATAAAACTTATGAGACTTATTTTTATCAAAATAAGGAGTATCTAACATAAACAAACACATTCATTGAACAAAAACAAACATCATTTTCTAATTTTCATTAGACAAACATGTTAATTGGACAAAATAAGAAGCAATGTATTGCATTTTTGGTTTTTGGACTATGATGGGGAATAGGTCCAAGTAGATAAAGGGTAAGGTATAGTTTATAATTGGATCGGTTTGGATTGGATCGGTTTTCATCGGCCAATCCGAAAACCGATCCAATCCGGTGAAAATTTTCGGTTTTTTTTCGGTTTTCGATATTTCGGTTTTCGGTTATTTCGGTTTTCGGTTTTTCGGTTCGGTCACCGCGGTTTAGATCGGTTTGGATCGGTTGATGAACACCCCTATCTTGTCTCTCACCTTCATCTATTTTTTAAATGGGCTCTTCATAGTTGAATCATCTTAGGCGATTTAATTAACTTGTTTGCCAATCTTCTTGGTGGAAGTTTGAACTAGGTAATTAAATTAGATGTGGAATATTTGAGATTATATGTAGCTTTTATTATTTGGTCCTTGAACCATCAAATATTTGGACTGTAGAGATAAAGAGACATTAAAGTTCAAGATCTAATTATATTAAAGGAAATCAGTGCAGTAATATGAGGGATTAAATTTTTAACAATTTTGGATTCATAAAGCTACAAGTTGTTCCTCATGAATATATATTATTAATCATGTAGATAGATATCATGTCAGACTATATATATATATATATATATATATATATATATATATATATATATTTTAGTTAGCTACTAAAACAAGATACCATTAGTATTGAAATATGACATTTTAATTACCTATGTCATCATTATTCCAATACTTTTGCCTAAGATTTGAATTTCTCAACTTTTCTTCTATGACACAATGTTTATTAGTGAATCCATCCAGACTCATGTTATTTACCTGCAGTAGATGCACTATGTCTTTTTCTTATTATAGTATTTTATATTTACATAAATGAATCTCATCATATGCAATATATGCTTTTATTCGTATTTGAATGAAATGTTACAATATTCTTAGAGATTTACATGAGTTTAAGTTACTTAAGTGATATTGATCCTTCATATTTATTAGTTGCTAACTGATCTTTCTTCCTTTTCTTTTTGCCACCCTATACATAGCTGAGACAAACCATATTACCTTCCAAGGAAGATTTTATCGTAGTACAATTTCAGTACGTTTGCATGCACTGCCATCAAGTGATAGCAAATGGGAAACGATGGTTTTGCACCGATTGCAAGAAAATTCAGGAGTGTGAAAGGTGATGATAACTTAAAAATCAAACATTTGAATTGTTTCTTTGCCTCTCATCCCTTGTATTTTGTTATATACATGTGTTGTTTATCTCTTTTAATTTACACTTTTTATCTCTATTTTTAAATTAAAATGTTATATTTTTCTCTAAGAAATTATCAATAGTTAAAAATAATTTTATATTAAAATTAAAATGTTCATTACAAATATCTAATTTATATATTATTAAGTTTTAATCATATAAACACAAAATTTTATCATTTATAGTGTACAAACTTAAGTATTAACTTATATATAAATATTATTCTACAACTTAAAATTTTTAAATCCTTCGTTAAATCATATTATTCAAGATACCTACATTTGTCTATATCCTTTTTCTTTCCCATTGTAGGTATTAAGTATTAACTAGAGGCTGGTGTTCGCTAATATTTCCTTGTAGGATATGTCAATTGAATTTGATTATGCTATCTTCTCTTTTTACCTTTTTCCATATATATGTTGCATACTACTATTCTTTCTGCTTATATGTTTGGTATCGGGATATTTAAGAAACCAAAAGGGCTTATGTCATTTACTTTTCATATTTAATATTTCAGATGCCATACTGGTCACTCACACATTTCAACCAAAGGCGAGCGGCATAGACTTCATCAGGTACCTCCCTAAACTTGAAGCTAAGTTCATACTAGAGATTGTCTCATCCTTATTGAGTTTTCGAAACAACATACTATAGGTTTTATGGTAGAAAAGAAAAACACAAAATCCAAATATGAATTTGAATGAGGAGTGGAGAGTATTTTTTTTATTTATCAGCAACCGTACATTTATAATATTTCAAGTAAAGCAGAAAAACTAACGTGTTACCAATATTTCAACAATCTTGGATAACAAACTACTTGGTCCTGAAGTGTAGGAACCACTTATTAACTAAGTCAAAAACTGAAATACTAAGAAAAAGGTATTAGAAAAAAAAGCTACGTAATGCAGGCCAAAAGCAAATAATTAACACATATGTATCTTTGAATTGTGGCTTTCCAGGTCCTCATGGATGACGTCCTTGGTGATACTAAGGAGAATGATATCATCCTTGATAATGGGTTATTTGATTCCAGACAAACCTTTCTGAGCTTTTGCCAAAGGAACAGGTTTCAGTTTGACTCACTCCGCAGAGCCAAGTATTCCTCAATGATGATCCTCTACCTTGTGAAGAATCCTACTCTTCTGACTGTTGGAACAACTTGTCGCGTTTGCTCTAAAAACAATGTGTCCCAACGCTATTGGAAATGTGAGAATTGCCCTGAATTCACTGTTTGCTTTACATGCTACAAGGAGAGAGGTGCTAATTGCCATGCACACACGTTGAGTGAAGCTTATTCACCAGCACAATCTCCTTCAGGGAATCAAGAGTTGCAGCAGAGCTCAACAATGGTATGAAACATGAGCCTAGTTCCCAGACTTTTATTGTTTCGTGTCTTCTAGATTGTTGTTAAATGTTAATAACACCTCCTTTTTTGTTTCTTAGTTTATATAATTTTATTTTCCGTTATTGTCATTATATGTGTGTGTGTGTGTGTGCATGTTTGCTTCCTTAATGTGTAATTTGTTGTCATGCAGTTACATCAACTTCTGCATGTTCTTAAACATGCATCTCTATGTCACCCAATCAAAACTCAACCATGCACTTACCCACATTGCTCTAAAATTAAAAAGATGTTCGCGCATGCCAATAGGTGCAAAATTCGAGTTTCTGGGGGATGCCAACCTTGTAAGAAAGTTTGCCAGGCACTAGTTTTACACTCAAGGAATTGCAAAGACTCAACATGTCGCATACCCCGGTGCATGTGTGTTACTTTTACATTTTCACAACCTACATTCAATTTTTCCCCAAATTCTGCATTTGTATTTATTCCTTGATATATATTTTTTTTTTGTTGAATTTGCAGGGATCTGAAGAATCAAGCTGAATGGATAGTAACACAATCTGAATCGCAGCGCAGGGCTGCATTTTTGCAATCGGAAGATAGCAGATAACAATCTGTTCAATGAAACCCTTTGTCCATATATATTGGTTAAAAGGACACCCTCATCATTGTATACAAGAGGAATTTGAGAAATTTGAGGAAGATAAAATGAAATAAATTGCTTATTATGATTACCTAATAAATTATGATGTATTATGTAATTAGATGTCTCTTTCTTTTGCAAAAATGTTTTCGTCACAAGATATTGCTTATATGGTCTTACTTGCCTTGGATGAAGATACATACCACTATCTCTCCTTCTCATGTCTTGAGGTGAAGTTAACCTTATCAAATGCAATCGGAAAATAGTTTTATAACTTTATGCCTCATATCTATAGTTTTGAGTTTCTCTTACTCTTTAGAAGTTCTGTCAAAGCCAAACACATTTGAAAAAAGCTCTATAAAAAAGGTGCTTTTTGGCTAATGAATTGAAGTAAACATAAATGAGGCTCGTAGCTAATTTTATGAGCTTCTCCTTCTCTTGTCAATTCCAAATCCCGAGACCCAAAAACACATTATCAAAGAGTTTCTAATTAAGAAGTAACATTGAAGTTAAAAAATTATAAAATTACTAAACAACTTTATTTTTAAAGCTCTTATTTTTAGCTTTAACTTTAAACTGACTTTTAAATGCTATCCTACTTATGGCTCAATTAGTTAAATAACCATCTCTCTATGTAAGTAAATGCTTATCAATGCCCAAGACATTGCCTAATATATTTGTAATCTGACCTTGTGATGTGATGTTGCATTTGTACAATGTTGATCTTCATCTTGCTATATAATAATCTTACTTTAATTTTTGTTTTGTTTTGTCTTTTGTATTTACTAAAATTATCATATAAAACGTAGGTGAAGAAGGAGAAATAAACGTGACACATTTACTTTTAGGAATTTGGTCACAAAAAGAATCAGCAGGTCAACAGATCTTGGCTACTCTAGGTTTCAATGATGAAAAAGCCAAAGAAATTGCTAAAGAAAATTGGGAAATTTCAATGTATGACCAATTGTATGTTACAATTTCGATCATTATTTCACATAGTGGTTTGAGAAGTTTGATATGTGATAGTAAAAGACATTTTTTCACCGCTTCAAATTCAAATATTGTTTGTGTTTTTACCAGAATCTGGAAATGACACTACTAAGATGGAGATAGTTTAGGTGGATTTCAGACCTTGCTTGTCGGACGGAGAGTCGAACATGTTAAGGAGGGGGATCTACAAAACAAAGGAAATGACTCCGATGCTCAAGTAAGTACATCAATTATGGGAGTGTAAATGAAGATAAGTGTCTGAGGTGGTCTCGAAGTATGTTCACCATGGTTGAATTTGCAATATGAATGAATGTGTGATAGTTAAGGAATATGTAGGGATTATATAAAAGGGTATAGATAGAAACTATATTTATAGCATGGAGTATGGGCCTTGGCCCTTTGTTGATAACTAATATGTTGATAAGATAAATTGCATGTTGTTATATAATTCAAATAGTAGTTAATATGTACCTCATTGATAGCATGTTACTTATAGATAAGTAACAGCTTATAGATAATCTAAGATCTTTTAGAAGATAATGCGGTTACACTTATTTGAATAATTAAGTGTAACAGATAGTTTGTTAGTTGGCGAGACCCTGCTGCTGAGGGTTGACGTCCATGCTCCTGTACAATGATGACTAGTATAGTTACCTGTAGCAGGGCTGACATGGAGGGTAGACATGTGTACAGTTACCTATAGCAGGGTTGACACGAAGGATGAATACGTGCATAATGATTCCACAATGGCCGCATGTATTTTCTCAATTTTGTGCAGTATAATTTGTAAAGAAGTTTTTCATAGTTCAGTTTAATCTATTAAATTGCTAATGATTTTTTAGTTAATGTTAATAGTTATACACATATATATAATGTATTTGCTTAATTTTTTTAAAATAAAATAATTTGAAGCATTCTACTTTTTATTCAAATATCATTTTTATTATGATGACTAGTATAGTTTCTAAATTTTATATCAAATATAACTGTTTTAGAACATAAATTCTCTTAGTGATCTTCATATTTTGGTAATTATACAAATTTTCTCATTCTTATATTATAAGTTACATTGATTAAAAAAGTCTCTCAAATAATTTTCATGACAATATTGTATGGTGCATCGCATGGACGCTCTTAGCTATTTACTTGTTGAAGGCTATAAAAAAAGGTAATGGTAGACACTTGAATAACTTTTTCTAAAAATAAAAAGTGGTGGCTGACTATGTTTTCACACTCACATATAGATATAGATAAATATATCAAGTGTCTCTCTAGTATTACTGATATCAAGGACCATATGTATCTACTAAGAGCTCATAGCTCAATATTGAGAACGAATCCTTTCATTTGAAAAAAAAAAACATTTCCCTCAATCTCACATCAAACACTACTACACACCATAGAAATCGATGAGATGTATAGTGCATATTTGACCTTCATCATTTTTTTAAAATCGATGAGATGTATAGTGCACACTTTTATTCAATCCATTAGTTTATTAGCTTTATTCTTAAATTTTAGTTTTTAACAAATATTTTAATTTTTAATTAACTTATTTAATTTTACAAATACACCTTTTTTATATGAGATCGGGAGAGATAGATTAAAAATATGAGTTGAATGTGTGTATTAATTAATATGGAGTGGAAACTGTGGAAAATGAGGAACACTTCACACTTAACCAAGAGGGGGGCTGAATTGGTTAGTCTTGGTAAATTAAAATTTCTTTGATGAAAATCAGAGTTTCAAATAAGAGTTTTATTGCCCTTTAGATCTTTATCACAAAATTAATCCAAGACTTGTTATGCCACAAGAACACACATACAAAATAGAGTTCACACAAATGTAATCAAATCTGCAGAATTTAAATCACAACACAAGATTTATACTGGTTCACCTCAAAACCTATGAGGCTACATCCAGTTTCTTCTACTCAAACCTAGAGTAGAGTTCCACTATTGCAAATGTTATTCTTACAAGTAATTACAAGCTTCTCTCCATCAACCCTAGATGAAGTTCAGAGATCTAAAACTCTATTAGATCCTTAGAAGCCACACCCACACTAAGAACACTACTCAGCTGTCCTTGGAGAAACCCTATCTCCACTTGCAAGAAAACCTTCTTACAATAGAGTCAACAATTACATAGTTACTGCAGAAAAGTAAACATTCACAAAGAGCTAGGAAAGAATTCACCTGATGATCCAAGAATGAAATGCATATGAATGGAAAACCTCAGGTTGAATGCAAACCAATTATGCAGAAGTGCTTTCCTAAGCCTTTGTGACAGAACAAGCTTGCTTCACTAACACCTTAGTGACCCATGAATGAATCAATGGAAGCAAGACTCAATGAACCCAAAATATTGCCTTTGTGAATCCTTAGAAAGCTCAGAATATCGAAAAGTTTAAGTTCAATCTCAATCTCTGTTAGTTGTTGATCACAAGAGGCAAGGGTTCAATTTATAGTAATTTTCGTAACAGAATTAATCGATTAAAAATGCTCCCCACGCTCCTATAATCGATTAAACCGACCTTTGGTATGCTCAGGAGTTCAGTAAACAGGTCAAATAATCGAGTAACCCGTCGCGTAATCTATTAAACCAGACTGAGCAAAAATGTGTTTATGTAAAATAATCGATTACGGTCTGCAGTAATCGATTAAGCCAGACCTATGTACAAACGATGTTTATGAAAGATAATCGATTACATCCCTTGGTAATCAATTAAGCCAGTGTAAGTGCAAAACATGATTTGAACTAGATAATCAATTACAGTCAGTGGTAATCGATTAAGCCAGAGTGACTGTATTTTCCAAACAAGCATGTAATCGATTACGATACTATAGTAATCGATTAAACCAGTTACAAGGCTAATTTCTAAGTATGCTAAGATTCATGTAATCGATTAATCAGATGGAGTAATCGATTCAAGTGTTCATTTTTGATTTTCCAGAAAGCTTATGAACAAAATAATCGATTCACTTGAGGCAGTAATCGATTAAAGTGGTATTAGGCTATTTTTCCAAAATACTTGGCTTTTTCTAAAGTTTCAAATCAATTGCTTAAAATCAATATGATGCAATGCTTGTATGATATATGAATGATATGTATTCAAAGCTTGGATCACCATAGTGCTTTCTTCCCTTTTACATTAAATCACAAGCTTCAATCTTCATTCCTTGAGCCATGTTGAAAGCCAAAACATCCAAGCCTTATTGTTACTTGATTCTTCACTTGAATCTTTATGTAGCTCCCCCTCAAATCAACAGAAACATCAATGCATGTGCCACCCACGTGCATTACTCGTGCATACATGTCACTAAAGGAGTGGACGCGTACCTTTTGACGTGCGATAGTGGGTGAGTGGCGTGAAGTCACGGTGCAGATTCCGAGGGAGTTGTTTCAAGTTCCACGCGCAACTGCACAATCATATCTCCATTTAATAGGACAAGATGATTGACACTCTTCCATCACCACCATACCTGCTCTCTTGCTTTTCTGATTCCCGAACCTTCTTTTTCTTGTACTATTTATTTTCGTTCAAAGTAACCTTCATCATCTTCCTCTGAAAAATGTATGAATCCCCCATCTTTGATTCTGCCTTAGTCTGGGAGGCAGTGATTCTGGGGGCTCGATTAAGCAGCCCTTCATGCATGAAGTGATCTCGATTGGTTGCGAGGTCTCTATAGATGAGTCTTCCTCTTCAGGGAGGAGGATCAACTCTCATCGAGCTGGTGAGGGCACTTCCCGCCCTCGTCAGCAGGCAAGGCCTTATGTCACCCCTAGGACCGGCAAGCCTCAACCACTTTCCATTCTTCCCCCACCAACTGCATTTGGACAAGCAAGGCAAAGTGGTGCTAGAAGTGCGAGGGCCTCTCCTCGTGTACGTCACAGTAGTAGCACTAGGTCGCTATCCTCCAACCCCGTGATGTCTGGTTACGAATAGGTTAGGGAGGATGTTTTCAAGTACCGATCGTCTCTGACCTCTCAGGTGTATGTGAACACCATGTGCTGTTAACTATCGTTGACAGCGCCTGCAAACTCCTGCAAGACCATTGTCGAGGCATGTAGGAGTGATGACTTCCCATGTTTAAGGGCGGCGTTAGGTGCTTCACCTTTCTTCTTCATGTTACCGATGCCTCTTCGAGGTGTTAGGTCTTCTCCTTCCCTTCTCACCTTTCCTCTGTGCCCTCCTGGAATTCTTGAATGTGGCCCCTCCCAACTTCACCCTAACAGTTGGGTAGTGGAGAGGGCCTTTGAAATTTTCTGCTCTTTTTTGAATATTCGTCCGAGTGTTCGTCTTTTTTTGTTTTTCTTTCAAATCAAGCTGTTTGGGTAGGTTGTTTAGGTCTCCTTGCACAGTGTTTCCAAGAACTATTTGAGGTTGACACCAATGTCTTCCGTCGCTTCATTTTTTCAAGGTATGTGAAAGCGGTGTAGTGGCAGACGGCTTGCCTTTGATGGTGAACCGAGATGGAGAGCCTCACTTTTTGTTTTACTGGCAAGCTGAACCCACCAAGTTCAGGTCATTTGATGAGGACCTGTTGACCTTGGTGGAATGGTCGGATAAGGCGATCCTGGAGCTATTGCCAGCCTCCTTGGACACGCGTGCCATTCTATCACTGCTTTCGGTAGAGGACCCTTCTACTATTTTAAATGGTACCATTTCTTCCTTATCCCTCATCTTCCTTCTCTGTCTGCTTGTATATGTATTTTTTGACCTAGCTTGTGATTTATGATTATGCGCTTTTGCAGGTATAATGGGGAATTTTCCATGGAGGCTGCTAGTGAAGAATGTGGGTGGTGATCTTATGCCACCATCCATTGTTCCTCCTCCGCCCGAAGAAGAGGGTCGACCCGCTGTCGGGGTTGGCCCTGCTAAAATTGATGTTGCTTTCCCCAACACCTCCCCCTCTGCATTGGCTAAGAGGAATAGGGATGACGGTGCTGGGACGTCTGGTCGCAAGAAGTCCTGGGTTTCTCGTAGCCTGCATGCAATAAGGGAGGCTACAGGTCTTCTTGCTTGTGCGCCGACCTCTCCTCCCCCTGTTCGGGCACTAGCAGTGGCCCCAACTGCTAATTCCCCTGCTCTACCGCCTACTGCTCCCGCCCCAGTTCTGCCTTCTATTGCTCTTGCCTCGATTCCACTTTCTGCTCCTTCTGCTCCTCCTGTTGCCGCCCCAATTCCCCCTGTTGTCGCCATGCTTTCTCCTTCACCTCCTTCTCTTTTTGTTGTGCCGACGTCTTCATCTTGCCCTGTCACCTCCCTTGAATTTGGGCATGTTTCAAGGGAGGCCGACTCGTTATGGAATGTAGGGCACATGCTTGAACAGAGAGACTCAACCCCCTTTGATAAGAATTTAATAAAGTCTGTAGGATGCAGCGCTCCATGGACTCTGCCAAGCTTTTTCTGCAAAAGAGTTTGGCGATCTTAAAAGAAAATAGTCAGATCCACCAAGAAGCTATAAACAAAGTGGCTTCCTTAGAGAGAGAGCTGGCCAAACTAAAGTCTGTTGTTCGCAATGTTTGGAGGGTGGAACACTCTAAGCTGAATAGTGTTCTGGTGGCCATTGTTGAGATGGTCAAGTCTAACCATCAGCTATCTACCAAGGCTGGTGGTGCTTTGGCCAAGTTGTTGCGTACCCAGGTTGACGGTGATGAGTTGGTCACCCAGGGCAAAGCTTTGCTAAAAGAGAAAATGGACTTGGCTGTCAAGGATGACAAGGTCGCTGTTGAGAAGGAGGAGTTTCCTAAAAGGGTGGTCAAGTTGGAGAAGAAGCTGAAGGATTACTGCTGAGATGACGGTCAGAAAAGAGCTTGATGAGGAGCTGACTGTCTACAAAAGGGAGGCAGTGGAGCAGCATGAGAAGGGCTTCCTCAAAGCTATTTGACAAGCTGACCTTTTTGCAAAGGATCTTGACTTGGGTCTGTTTGACCCTTTCAAGGATGTAAAGGGCGGAGTCTTAGTTGATGAGAAGGAGATCGGCTCTGCTGAAGAAAGTGTTGGTGATGGGGCCAATGCATAGGCTGCCACCTCTTGTACTTTTTTACTTCGTTTTGTTTTGTCTTGTTTTGGGCTGAGAAGGCCATGTAATTATGACAATTTCAATTTAATGAAAATGTTCTTCTTTCTTCAATTTCTTCTATGCCTTTGCATATTGTCTTCTATTTATGAATGTTTGTGTTGATGAATATAGGCCGCTTGAGTTGCGTCCTTCCATCGTAAAAGTTGAGACCCTGATATTGATAGTGTCCCATTTTGCTTGATGAGACTTAGAAGCAACTGAATTACCAAGAATGCAACTTGGGTTTATAATGTCAAGGGTAATTCTTGAACTGATGTTGGATTCCTGCTTCCGCAAATGACTAAGTATGTACCATTGCTTGTCGAAGCTCCAAGTGAACATGTATACCAAAAGCGTGTCTTGGGTTTAGAGTGTCAAGGGTGAACCTTGGACACCTATGTTAGACTCCTACTTTTGCAAGTGGCTAAGTCTATAGCACTACTTGTTGAGGTTCCAAATGAATGACAGTACCAAGAGCTCGTCTTGGGTTTGAATCGTCAAGGGTGGACCTTGGATACATTTTGCTGCAAAAAAATAATCCTATGGTCCTGCATGTCAGGGTTCCATAGATGTTAGAGTACCAAGAGAGTTTTCTTGGGTTTAATAGGCCAAGGGTTGACCCTGGACTTTGTATACCAAAGGCGGACCTTGAATTTTGTGTTCTTGAGAACTGGTATTCCTGCAAAGAATGAAATGTAGGAATAATAACATATGTTAAGGGTGGACATAGTTGTACCTTGTGTTTGTCGAGTTCGGTACCAGAGGAGTTGTCCATGCTGGGGTTTGTCGAAGTTCACCAAGAGTTGAACTTGGGTTTTGCAAACTATTGTAGACCGACCAGTGACACATCCATCCTAGATTTTGAAGTTGGAGGTCAACAAAAACTTAGGTTTATGGGCCTTGGCGGTCTACCAGAGTTTGGGTTTATGAACCTGTAAGTTACCAAGAGCTGGTCTTGAGTTTTGTAAAGTGCCAAGAAATGCTCTTGGGCTTTGTAAGGTGCCAAGAAATGCTCTTGGCTTTCTAAGGTGCCAAGAAATGCTCTTGGGCTTTCTAAGGTGCCAAGAAATTCTCTTGGGCTTTTGTTGAAGGTCCACCTAGGGAAGCCCTAGGGTTTGCGAACCTGAGTGCCAAGAAATGCTCTTGGGCTTTGTAAGGTGCCAAGAAAGGCTCTTGGGCTTTTGTTGAAGGTCCACCTAGGGAAGCCCTAGGGTTTACGGACATGTAACCGACCAAGGGGCTACCTTGGATATTGCTGGAGGTCCACCTAGGGGAACCCTACGGTCTTGCAAACCTTTGGAGAGTACCAGAAGCTAGTCCTGGGTTTTGTTAAGGTTCATCGAGTAAATGGATATTAAGAACCTGTAATCGACCAAGGGGCTGCCTTGGGTTTTGCTGGAGGTTCACCTAGGAAAGCCCTAGGGTTTAAGGAACCTTTTGGAGATTACCAGGACGCGTCCTCCTTGGATTTTTGTAAGGCTCACCAAGGGTTGACCTAGGATATTAAGAACCCTTGAATTGTACCAGAACATGGTCCTGGGTTTTTGTCGAGGCTGGACCTAAGAGAGTAGTCAGGCACTAGTTCTTGAACTTAATTATGTTCCTGCAAGGTTGACATAAGTAAATGTAGAAATAGAAAGTATGTTTTATTAATGTAGAAATTAAAGTACATATTCCCTTTGTTATTCTTCGGATGGGCCTCGTTAAAACCTTTCAAACCAAAACCCTGCTCTTTTATGGGGCAAAAGATTGAGTAGGAAAAAGAGTAAACGCCAACCTGCCTTCAATTCCTCAGTTGTAGTAGAACTTTAGGTGGGTAGCATTCCAAGTTTTTGGAATGTCTTTACCACTTAGTTCCTGCAGTTTGTAGGCGTCGTTGTCCAGGTTGGTGACAATTCTGAACGGGCCTTCCCAGTTATGTCCAAGCTTGCCAACACAAGGATCTTTTCTGGCTTCACCCCAGACACGCTAGACTAGGTTGCCTAGCTGAAAGGTCCATGGTTGAACCTTTGTGTTGTATCTTCTTGTCATTCGGAGCTTGGAAACTTCTTCTCTACTTTTGACCATGTCTTGAGTTTCTTCCGCAGTTTCTAGTTCAACCCTCATGTTTTCTTCATTGTGTTGTTCTTGAAACAACAACCTTCTGGCTGATGGTTCCCTAAGCTCAACAGGAATCATGGCGTCAGTGCCATAAGTGATTCGAAAGGGAGTCTCATGAGTAGATGATTATGGTGAGCAATGGCAAGCCCACAGTATGCTAGGGAGTTCTTCCTTCCAAAGCCCTTTGGACTTGTCAAATCTCATCCGTAAAGCTCGAAGGATGAGTTGGTTGGTCGCTTCTACCTGACCATTTGTCTGAGGATGTTCAACGGAGGTAACCAGGTGTTTGATATCTAGTCGTGTGAGAAAGTCCTCATAGGTCTATGCCTTGAACTGCGTACCATTGTCAATAATGATAGCGTAGGGTAGACCATATCTGCATATAAGATGTTTTCAGGTGAAGGTTTCAACTTCGCTGGCAGTTATCTCCCATAATGGATTTGCTTCAATCCACTTGGTAAAGTATTCAATAGCCACTAGTAAGAACTTCACCATTCCTGGAGCTTTTGTAAATGGTCCCAAGATGTCCATCCCCACATTGCAAAGGGGCATGGCGAAGTCATGGTGTCCAAGTTGTTAGGAGGAATCCATGGAACATTCACAAATTCCTGACACTTTTTGCACCTCTGGGTAAACTCGAAGGCATCGATCCTGAGTGTCAGCCAATAGTATCCTTCCCATACTACCTTGGTGGCAAGGGAGCATCCCCCTGTATGGAGACCGCGAATCCCTTCATGGAGCTCTCTCAGGACGTAGTTAGCCTGTTGGTTGTCCAGGCACTTAAGCAGAGGTGTTGTCAACCCACTTTTGAACAGTTCTCCATCAAGGACGACATAATAGCTAGCTTTCCTCTTCAAACGTCGGACCTCATTTTCGTCTGTCGGCAGTGTCCCCTTAATGAAAAAGTTTCTATAAGGGGTCATCCAATTAGGTTCCTTCACTTCGCTTGCCATTACCTCTTGGGTGTCAATGGTGGGATTTTGGAGTGTTTCTAGGATGATGGTCTTGAAGTGTCTGGTCTTCTTAGTACTGGCCAGCTTGGAGAGCAGGTAGGCCCTAGTGTTACTCTCTCGTGGTATATGGTACATCTCAAAACACTTGAAGTTGTCAATGAGTGTCTTAGCCAGATGAAAATATTGGAGGAGTATGACTTCTTTGGTTTGGAACTTGTTAGCGACCTGTCCTTGGACGAGTTGTGAGTCGGAATAGCATCTTAGACATTTAGCCCCGACTTCTTTTGCGAGCTTAAGTCCTGCTATGAGTGTCTTATACTTGGTTTGATTGTCATGTTGGGTGCTCCGTCCATATAGAGATTCCACCAGTCTGGGGTGGATTTGTCGTCTCCCGCAAATTTCGCTACGAAATCTGCCATGAACTGTGTCTTCATAGGACTGCGAGATTTGTACCATAGGTCGAACTCTGACAATTCAACCGACCATGCCACCATCCTGCTTGCCAATTCTGGTTTCTGCAGTACTTGCTTGATAGGAAAGTTAGTTTTCACTATTACCTGGTGACTTTGGAAGCAAGGCTGAAGGCGTCTGGCAGAGGTGAGAAGTGCCAAGGCTATCTTTTCTATCATTTGTTAGTGTTTCTCGATGTCATGTAGCATTCGGCTAGTGAAATAGATAGGGAGTTGATGTTTCCCTTCTTCTTGGACAAGTGCTGAGTTGATAGCCTTGTCTGCCACTGAAAGATACAGAAGCAAAGGTACTTCTGGTCTAGGTCGACTAAAAATAGGTGATGCGGCAATTGTCTTCTTGAATGCTTCAAAGGCTTGTTCACAAGCTTCACCCTAGAGGAATGGTTCAGTCTTGTTGAGCAACTTGTAAAAGGCTTTGGATTTTCGGTAGGCTTTAGGAGGAATCAGGATAAAGTCGATAGTCTTCCGTTCAGTTTTTGAACCTCATTGACATTATTTGGGCTATGCATTTGTAAAATGGTTGAGCATTTGTCCGGTTGGCTTCCCCGGTGTGTGATCATAAAACCAAGGAACTTACCACCACCCACTCCGAATGTGCACTTTTTGGGGTTAAGACACATGTCATACTTCCGTACTTCTTCAAATACTTCTTCTAGATCCTCTACGTGCTGGGCTACACTCTGAGACTTGACAACTATGTCATCAACGTAGACCTCGACGTTGTGTCCGATCTATTTTCTGAAGACATGATCCATAAGTTGCTGGTGTATGGCCCCTGCATTTTTAGGCCGAAAGGCATGACTATGTAGCAATAATTGGCGTCCTCAGTAATGAACATTGTCTTTTCTTAGTCTGGGGTGTGCATCCTGATTTTGTTGTATCCGAAGTATGCATCTAGGAAACTCAAGATTTGAAAATTGGACGCACCATCGACCAGTCTGTCAATGTTGGGAACGGGTACGCATCTTTTGGGCATGCCTGTTAAGATTGGTGAAATCTATGCACATGCGTCACTTGCCACTATCCTTTTTAACCATGACAACATTGGCGAGCCATGTAGAGTACCTGACCTCTCTAATAAAATTGGCTTTGAGCAATTTATCGACCTCTTCCTTCACTGCTTTGCATCTTTCTTCTCCTATATTTCGTTTCTTCTGAGCTATTGGCTTAGCTTGTGGCATATGACACTAGGATCAATGCCTGGCATATCGGACGATTTCCAAGCGAACAGGTCCCCATTTTTACAGAGTATGTTGGCTATGTGACGATGCTCATGACCAGTAAGGTCTTTACTGAGCTATCTACATTGCTCGGGTTTTGGTTCGAGCTGTAGTTTGACGAGTTCCTCAATTGGTTTTGGTCCTTTGTCGATGTTGTCATCACGCGGATCCACATCGAAGGTGTTGTCATGGTGAGCTATTGATGGAGGTCCATGGGAAGCTAAAGGTCTACAAGAAGAGCTTGAAGCACTTCCTTTGGTGAGTTTGAAGGACCAATGACAAGAGCTAGGACTCAAGCACTTCAAGACCACATCCAAGCTAACTTGGACAAGCATGAAGAAGCACACCAGCTTAGAAAAGACACAAAACAGTCTGCGGTAAATGATTACCAGCTATTTGTAATGATTACCGAGGCACTTTGTAAAATAGTTTTTGTTTGTGGTAATTGATTATCAAACAATTGTAATCGATTACATAAGCATCTGTAATATGTTAAAACTTTGTTTTAATCGATTACAAGGATGAATTAATCGATTACTTCAGCATAAAACTGCACCTGTGCATGTTGGTAAGCCAAAAGTCACTTTAGGAGAAGCTTGCACTTCAAGCTTCATTTGGGCTTCATTTCAATTTGCATTTTACTTACATTTAGTGGCATTAAGATTGTAATATTGTGGGCTATAAGCTACCCAAAAACTGAATGTAACTAACTTTGGTTCATTAATACAATTATGAAAATTGTTGTGAGAGTTTCTCTCTTATTCTTGTGTAAGAACTTCTTGAGTCTTATCAATGACTTCTCAATGCTATTATGGTGATTCTTCCTAGGCTTATTGGAAAGATTTTCCATGGTGCCATCCATTTTCATCCCTAACCTCTCTTCCATCTTCCATTGCTGAATTAAAAAGCTTAAAAACAACCCCAAGTTCTTGTGAAAGTGTAAAAGTTAGAATTCTTGAAGTTTGCTTGAAGATTGAGTTTCATTGTAAGGTAGATTTGGGAAAACTAATGGCTATGGGTTCAGCTATACATTAGAGCTATATTACAGCCATACATCATGTGGTATCTAGAGCCTAATCCTTGTGAAATTCTTTTTCAAGTTCAGTTTTTAAAAGTTCTTCAAAAGTAAAATTCTGCAACTTTGAAAATCTGAAAAAAATACATTTCAATTCCTTGTTCGTTGTTGATTTTTGTGTGAACCTTGGTGGATTGGCTTTGTGATTTGTTCTGCCAAATACCCTAGTAGTCTTCTTCAAGTTTTGTGTGAAATTCATGTTTTCATGTTCTTCATTTGTTCTTGATATTTTTCTAATTTTCTAGTCTTGATTCTTGTCAATTTTTGTTGTAGTGTTTTTGTGTTGTATGACCACTTGTTTTGATTTTAATCTCATGCCTAAACTGAATTGAGTTGTTAGGAACAAATTTTACAATTGTTATACATTGTTTTTAGTGATTCATTGAATTTCTTTAAGAAATGTTGAACTTGTGCAAAAGAAAACAAAAGCTTACAAAAATTTTGGTGAAAGAAACAAGAAAAGACATTATTGAATTGTGGCTGAAAAAATACAAAGAAAAACAGAATTTAGAAACAAAGCAAAGTTACAAAAGCTACAAGTTCAAATTTCCTTTGAACCACAAAATTAAGTGAACTTGTATGACATGCAAATTTGATGAAATTTGGCTTCTAGCAATTGAATTTACTTGGCATATCCTCCTTGTGCAGCTTGCTACAACCAATATATCTTTGTGTTGTCTCATTAAATTCCAATTAGAGTTGTGTTGTTCTAAAAAATTTCTTTTGTTGCTTGTCTCTTTAAAAATTCCAAGGTTTTGTCTTAGAGTTTTCTTGTTCTTGGACTCTTGAGTCTAGCCTAGAATCATTTCCTATTTCACTATAGTAAAGAAGCTTGATTTAATTAGAAGTTTTTGCTTAAGAACTATATAGAGGAATAAGGGTGGAAAAAGGCAAGAGAGAACATTATAGAAAGAGCCTAGATAAAGTGTGCAAATACGAGTGAGAGTGGCAAACACTCAGAGAGTGATGAGAATTTCCTTATATACTTGTGTTTTTGCAAACCATTTTTTTTAAGGATGAGCTCAATAGGAGATGAGGCCTTGTCACCTAGGACCTCTAGGTTGATGAAAGCCATGACAAAACAAATGGAAGACTTGCAAACCAAAATGGATGCAAGGTTTGAAGAGTTACAAAGGGAAACCCAAAGGAGAAGTCATCCAATGGGAAGTGTGGATGGAGAGGCTCATAGTAGTAGGAGGGTGAGTGAGTATGCTTCCTCTCATGGAGGAAATTATTATGATGAGAGGAGTGAGTGGGAGGATAGGAGAGAAAATAATGATACAAGAGAAAATAAGAGATACAATCCTAGGAGGCATAATATAGATGATGAAGATTGGAGGGTGATGAAAGAAGAAAGAGAAGATAGGAATGGAGGGTTGAATGGAGTGAAAATAAAAATTCCAAAGTTCCTTGGCAATAATGATCCCGAAGAGTATTTTGAGTGGGAGATGAAAGTAGAACAAATTTTCTCATGCCAACAAATTGAGGAAGAAAAGAAAGTGATTCTAGCAACTTTAGAATTTGGTGGCTATGCTTTGGTGTGGTGGAACCAAATTCAAATGGACATAGGGAGGATGAGGAGATAAAGAGTAAATTGTTGGAATGACTTGAAGACATTCTTGAGAGGAACATTTGTTCCCACTTATTATGCAAGAGAAGTTCACAACAAGCTCCAAAGACATTTCCAAGGCTATAAGAGTGTAGATGACTATTATAAGAAAATGGAATTGATGATGATAAGGGCTGAAATTGTGGAGAGCCAAGAAGCAACAATGGCTAGATTCCTTCATGGCTTGAATAGAGAAATTCAAGATGTGATGGAGCTACATTCTTATGCTACAATTGAGGAGCTAGTCCACAAAGCTCAAAGGGTGGAGCAACAACTAAAAAGGAGAAAAACTTCCAAATTCTCCAATGGGGCTGCAACTTCCAGCTGGAAGGACAAGCCTAAAAGGGAGGTTTATCATGAGAAAAATGAAGAAGAAAAGGTGGAAAGCTCAAGCAAAAAAATTGTGGATCCAACTCCAAAAAGATCAAGCAATATCAAGTGTTTTAAATGTCTTGGCAAGGGTCACATTGCTTCCCAATGTCCCAACAAGAGAACTATGATTTTGCTTGAGGATGGAGGCATAAAGAGTGAGTCTTCAAGTGACTTGATGGACGATAAATACGGCAAGTGCACCGATCGTTTGCAAGTAATAAAGATTAGGTAAGTAGAGTATCGTTCTCCACAGGGATTGGGGTAATTTCACAGTAATGCTAACGAATGTGATTGAAAGTAAAACAGAAAATTACGCAAGAAAGTTTGTTTGATTGATTGGTTGTGTGAAAACAAAATTACAGAAAATAATGCAGTAAATTAAATTGTAAAGTTACCAATGGAATGATAATTGTGGTCAGACACAATCCCTTCTGAGTCCTCCTCTTTCACTTGACTGTTTTGTTAACTTAATGTGCACACATGATAAATCTCTCCTATATTCGTAAATCCTAGATAACTAGTGATTCAACCCTTTAATTCGATCGAGAACCTAAACCTTTAGCGATTCTATCAAAATAAGCAATTAAAGACTATATGATGAGTCACTATTTATCACTATTTACTCATCTTTCTGTACTCATTTTAATCCCTAACTTGTGCTTAATTGTTTATATTTTGCATTGTTTCTCATTTAGGATTTAATTAGACCAATAATTCAAATTTTAATTAATTTGGATTATTTTAAGTTAATTATTTCTAATTTGATTTTTCAGGGCAGATTAATAATTAATTGG
>PYAF01004265.1:360953-373732 GCA_007407185.1 Glycine tomentella | reverse complement strand
CAATTGGCCTGGCTTGTGTTCATGGCGCTGATGGCGCGACTTCTCACGCGGTTGGCGCTGTGCTTGTGGCTTCTTCATGCTGATCGCGTGAGATCTTCGAGAATATGGCCTTCAATCCTGTACTTGGTGCAATCCGCGCGGCTGTCCGCGCGATCCGCGCGGGACTTGATTTCTTATTGTCTTCTTTTCTTTGCTTTGAATCCCTCTTTTTGGCCTGAAATTACTCAATTGGTATTGAAATAAGATTAAAAACAATAATATGATAAACTTTAACTAATTCTAACTATTTTCCTAAGTATTTTAATAAAATATAACCTAAAACTAGCATGTGTTTGCAACACATCAAACAATTCCCAGATTTGCAAGTTGCTGTCCCCAGCAACAGAAAGAATTCAAGACTAATCAAGAATCAACAATCAAACACAAACCACAGTCCACAATCCTAGAATAATCATGCTATGTATGATCAATTCAGATCAAAGCTTCCATGGCACTTTTAATGCTGTCAAATTAAGAAAGTACTTAAGCTTTTCCTCACAGATATGTGTTTAATCGCTCATCCACTCAAGTGTTTAAGGCTATACTCACTCTCTTACTCAACAAAATCACAACACTACCATAAGCTTGAAAATATTCTCAACAGTTGCAAATATGACTTGATCAAAAGGTCTTTCCGGCTTGTAATGTGGCTGGGCTAAGGTAGGAATCATTTGGATAAGTAGCTTAGTGAGAGGCTAGATCCAGTCCTTAAGTCCACAACATACTTCTTGTCTTCTTTTTCCTAAAGCTGGTACTTTATTCAACACTTTATTCTAATGTAAAACTTCTTTTTGAATTTTGGAATTTTTTTTATAAAATAAAACAATTAAAGTAAATATAGACAATAATTAAATTGACTGCAGCTTCACAAATTCCCAATCAATGGACTTTTTCTTTCCAATTTGACTCACGCTCATTCATTCTTGTTCTTCACCACAATTTGGATTCACTTGTTTTCTTTGATACTTTGATGGATAATTCCCTGTTTTTCCACTATTATAGACTTAATTCAACCTTCTCTAGCCTCAGGGAATTGGTCATTTGGATATAGCTTTTGATTTGGGACATTTTGAAATGAAAAGCTTAGGCTCAAATAAGGTGCAATTGGAAAATTCATTGAAGGTGAGTCAATTTGGCCCTAATTTCAGAAGAAAAACATGCCTTAATCATATCAAATCACACCTGCATCCAGAGAAACAATTCAAGTTCTAGAGTACAATGAAATCGGAGTCTTTCGGAAAGAAAACGTTACCGCTGTTTGGCTCAAATCCTTACAGGTGTTCCAACTCAAGTCCATCTCATCTGACTGCATTTCAAGAGTCATTTCAACTTCAATATTCATTTCACATACTAACAATCAAATTCCATTCATGTATCATGCAATTCATGTTATGTTTCATTTCATCAAGCTTCATCCAGAAATTTTATCCATCATTGTGTCCTTTTACTTTTATTCTGAAAATTTTTGTGTGCTGCTTATTTTTAGAAAAATTTTGAAAAGGTTCTGTTAGACGTCATTTGTTTCTTGATTGTGATTTGCGAAATAATGCGTAACCATTCCCAGATTTATATGTTACTGTCCCCAGCAACCACAAATAAGGTCACACCGCTTTTGAAAATTTTGAGCATTATTCGGAAAATCGCATTCAATTCCACATTGATCTAAACAGGTGTTATTGGCAAAAGATAGAAACCATAAAGCTGTATCATATATAAAGACTGTGTAGAAATGTAAAAGTGTGCATAATGTAATGTAATGCATAAACTGAACATAAAAACCAGAAACATAAACATAAACAGGACTGAAACAGAAAAATAAAGATGTCCTGATCACTCCTCTCTGCTCTCTACGATCACTACAGCCTCGGTAGTCTGTGGTGTGGGCTCCAGAATGGGTATCTCTGTGTCTGCAGCATCGGTAATCTGATGTGACTCATGTGTGGTATCAACTGCAGAAGTAAGAGGATCTGTGACTGGGGGTGCTGGAGTCTCTGCTGGTGGTATGGTAGCTGATGGTATCTGATAATCTGATGGAGAGATGCCCAAGTGTCTACAGATAGCTCCTAGCATGCTCGTCTTCTGTGCAAGCTGAGTCCTAACAAACTCCTGGAACGCCATGTATGAAGCAGAATCAGTGAAAAATGGCTCATGTCCAGGAGTAGGGCTGAGGTGAATGGTGCTGCATGTGTGGGTGGTGACGGTGGTGCATCTGCTGGCTGCTGGACGGGTGCTGGGATCTCTGGTGGTGGTAGATCTCTGGGACTGCGGGTGGCGATCTCCTCAGGTTTGAGCTTTGAAGCTCTAAGAACCTGCTCATCTGCGGCGGAGGCCATGGCGTCTAAATAAGTCTTGTAGCTCATCAGTGAAGATATCGGGACGTCCATGGGCTCGTCATCATCTATGTGTACGCCCGCGTATCTACACAAGTGAAGAATCAGGGAAGGGTGGGCTAGCCAGGACTTGCTGCTAGCATCTCGGATCATATGCATAATCCTATCAGACAGAAGGGAAGAGATAAGAAGATTACCCTCACCATGGAGGGTATAGAGTAGAATGGCTCTCTCTACATGCACATCCGTCATATTAGTAGAAGGTATGACGGTGTGATTAATAAACTGGTGCCAGAATAAAGCGTCGCCCACCAAATCATGCTTCCGCATCTTCTCTGGTATATAGTCTAGCCCAGATTTGGGCTTCCATGCTGTGTAGAGGCCTGTGATGGCCCTGCGGATGGTGGTGGCGAGCTGGAGAACATCGTCCCGGTACATCTTCGTCAATGCATCAGGCTGCATGCGAAGGAAAAGCTGGAGAAAATCGCATTCATCGAAGGGGTCATAGTGGGTGTCCAAGATACGCTCTATGGCTCGGTCATCAAAAAAGACCCGGACACCCCTCACCCAGGAACTCCTGGTCCTATAGACTGTGTCGTGATCCACGTTAGCGAGGAATTCCTTGAGAATCATGCTGGAGCTCGGCTCTGGAAAGCTAACCAGACGCCGCCACTGTCTCCTGAGGATGACTGCCCTAGCTGGGTTATCTTCTGGTAGTGTTTCCCATTAAATCTTCTTCTCTGAAATGATCTTCTTCGGTAGGTACCATTTATCAAACTTTTCTTGGCATTCAGCTGTGCGGAATCGAAGCTCATCATATTCTGCTACCCTAGCTCGCTTCTTTCCTCCTTCAGCTGTGGCTTTCTTCTTGCCCTTAGCTATTTGTTTGCCCTGAAATCAGAAAAAGACTCAAATATATGTATATGGGTTAAGCATTTTGAATTCCCAGATATGCTTCTTTAATTAATTCAGATCACTAATAAAGCACAAACAATGAAATATGCACAAGGTACAGTCAATAGCTCAGCATTTCAGACTAACATCCAAACACAACAGTGGAATAGCATCAATTAAATTAAATTCAATCACTGTACATGATTTTAGGTATCTGTATATGGATTTATATTCACATGAAACTATTGGTACCAAGTATAATTCGACAGGGATCATCAACTGGAATTCCAGATTTACAATTTTATTCAGATCATGAACACCAAAATTTAAGTCACTGTGTTGTTTCAATATCAGTCCAAAAACAATTCCCATATTTTATACCTTGGGTAATCTATTAATAACAATCAGTGTAATAGCCCAAATTAAGAAAAGCACACTTTCATCCACTATATTATCATTTGTTTCAATAGTTAATTCATATGAGCAGTACTAACACAGTTCAAAGCATTCGGATTCCCATTTTTAAACCAAATTTATTCACAAAACAATTTCGTGTTTAGCTCCAACCTTGATCTTTCAGCAATGGTAATATTTAGCAGTCGCATTTAGTCAATACGCAATTGAATCATCAATTAGAATAGCATACTATCACAACACCAATATCAGTTCAAGTAATTTCACATTCCCACTTTAATCACCAGCATCAGATGGAACTAATTGACTCCCAGATTTAAGTCCTAGCTATGTTTCAATTGGGTTGGTTTAATAACATCTTCAATCCGTGCCTTACCAACATTTCATTATTAAACCAAATCAAAACTGCATATGGTTATCCTATAGAATCCATAACAATTCATATTTCAATGTTTCCCTCAATTCTGAATATTTTGGGATAAGCAAATTAGCACACACCAATTAGGGTCTTGGTTTTCAATTAAGGTCATTATGTTAAGTACAATTCATGGCTAACCCTTCACAATTGTGTATCAATACAACTAAGCCTTATGCAACCAAATATTCAACTTTATTGAACGGCTTAATGAATATCATAATAATCTTAGTCATGTAATTAGGCTAGGCATAATTCAAGTTATACATTCAAGTTAACAATTGCAAAGCCTAATGTACTCACTTTATCATAAAGCAATTATATAATTCATATCACAGTTCAATTCTTGAGACTATTCAGGCACACCAAGGGAACTATGATTCCAACCCCATCATGAAAATCAATAAGATCCATGGTCATAAAAGTGTTAGCAGAACACACCAAAGCATGTAACAATTATCTTGTGCACTATGTGATAGGGTGGATTCAACAAAAGTTAGCACTTAAAGCACATATACGAGGTCAAACCAATGCACTTAAATCATATCATTTCATTCAACAAAAGTAGTTCATCATAATTTTTCATTAGATTGAGGCTTTATGCATATAGAATCTTCTTTGGCACAATGCTTTTCAATTTCTAAGTCAGGCATTTTAACAAACAGGTAATGGACATAGAATCAAAACATCACACTATGCTTATTTGGGTCATACCACACTCCCAAATTGACCAAAACTAATAGCAAATAATCAAAAGATAACAGAATTGATCTTCTACCCTATGGTTTTTCCAGCATTTTATCAGAATTGGATGAGAAGGGTTTGAACATGAAGCATTGATATGTTGCAGTCCATGGCCATATTATGATTACATTACAAAAATCTAAAAGGCTCAGATACTTACCTTATCTCCTGCCATGATAATAAAAAGCAATGTGGATGTAAATGAGGCGACTGGAATTCGAGGACCTTAAGGTGGATATGGGATTGAGTGAGAATGGGAGTGAGAAAGAATGAGGGAGAAGAGGCTTTTAAAAGAAGAATAGGGTTAATGGTGGTTTATGAGTTGCAGAGGATTAGGCAAGAGTGGGGGAGAGAATTAGGGAGACTGAATAGAGTGAGCGCGAAATGGAAATTTTAAAATAAAAATTGTTTCTGCGACCTCGCGCGGATCGCGCCACTTTGCACTGGAAAGGTATTTGGTTCGAACTGTCCATGCGAACCGCGCGGAATCGCACGCGATCAGCTTGAATTGGTACTGAAAAGTCTCTCTGGCTCGAATGACTCGTGCGGTTGGCGCGAAGGTCCACGCTGTTAGCGTGAAACATGCAAATTTGAGCCACTGATTCGAATAACTGGCGCTAATGGCGCCATATTCACGCTATTAGCGTGATTTAATGCAGAAGGACACATCTGATGCGAGCAATTCTCGCTACTAGCGCGGTCTTCACGCGATCAGCGTGAATTGGGTGAGTCTATGGCGCTAGTAGCACGGCACTTGGCGCGGGTCGCGCCAGCTGGTGCTGATGAGGTCTGTCAGCTCGAGGATGTCGCGCTGTTCGCGCGCGATCTCGCGCGGTTAGCGTGAACTAATCGAATGATGGCGCGGTTAGCGTGGGTACTGGCGTGAGTCGCACTAGGCCTCATGAACAACTTTTTCATTCTTTTTAATTGGTTTTGATTTTTTTTCTTTTATTACTTAAACAAAGACATTATCTAATTTAATTGTAATTAAAGACAAATAAGATGATGAACTTAAGCTATCTATAACCTAATGTTAATTCTCAATTCCTAATGCATATACCTATACTAACTATCAAAGAACATACAAAAGAAAAAATATTGTAGAGCTATAGATGCTTATTACTAATGCATGAATCTAGATAACTATGAGACAAGCGAGATGAGATTGCTGCATGAGCTACCATCATATAAGCCACAATTAGGGATGCATGAGTAATGATGTATGCAAGAATTAAACTACTGTTATCGAAGGAATTGGTCTACCTAACTATTTATGTAGAATTTCGAAAACAACCACTGCAGAAATTTAAACTTAATGTCATCAAGTCTAAACATAAATCAAACAAAACTTAACTAGCAGGTATATACATTACCATGGTGCTCGTTTAACGTCTTAAGCTAGACGCTTACTTCTTTTTCAAACTGCAGTGGCATCAAGTGGTACAGAACTTGAATTCCTGTCCGCTTCTCCTCCAAAGTAGTGTTTCAGCCTATAACCATTTACCTTAAAAGCTCGGTCATTATCCAAGGCTGAGATTGCCACTGTGCCATAAGGAAAAACCTCTCGAACAAGGAACGGTCCAGACCAACGGGACTTTAATTTACCTGGAAAGATTCGCAGGCGCGGGTTGTATAACAACACTTGTTGGCCAGGAACAAACTCCTTCGGGCGGATTTGATTGTCATGCCACCTCTTTGTCTTTTCTTTGTATATTCAGGCATTCTCATAGGCGGCTAGTCTGAATTCATCAAACTCATTCAACTGAAGTAGCCTCTTTTCATTGGCTTTGGTTAATTCAAAATTTAAGAATTTGGTTGCCCAAAGTGCTTTGTGTTCAAGTTCAATAGGTAAATGACAAGCCTTACCATAGACAAGCTGGAAAGGGGACATACCTATGGGTGTTTTAAATGCAGTCCTGTATGCCCACAAAGCATCATCTAACTTCTTAGACCAGTCCTTTCTTGATGTTCCAACTGTTTTCTCCAGTATACGCTTCAATTCACGGTTGGAAATCTCTACTTGTCTGCTTGTTTGAGGATGATAAGGAGTTGCCACCTTATGTTTGACTCCATACTTAACTAACAAGCTATCAAATTGCTTATTGCAGAAGTGAGTTCCTCCATCACTTATAATGGCCCTTGGCACTCCAAATCTAGTGAAAATATTCTTCCTTAAGAATGAGACTACTACCTTGGCATCATTAGTAGGTAAAGCAGCTACCTCAACCCACTTGGAAACGTAATCCACAGCAACCAAGATGTATTGATTGGCAAATGATTTAGGGAAAGGCCCCATGAAATCAATGCCCCACACATCAAATAGCTCAACCTCTTGGATGTTGTTGAGTGGCATCTCATCTCTTTGAGATACATTACCCGTTCTTTGGCAATTATCGCATTGCATCACAAAGTTCTTTGCATCCTTGAATAGTGTTGGCCAATAGTAGCCACATTGAAGCACTTTTTGTGCAGTCCGGTTCGCTCCAAAATGTCCTCCATAGTTAGAGGAATGACAGTGCCATAGAATGTCCGACACGTCACTTTCAGCTATGCATCTGCGGATAACATTGTCAGTGCATTGAAAATATAAGTAAGGGTTATCCCAAAAGTACCTCCTTGAATCATGTAGAAACTTTTTCCTCTGCTGCCAATTGAATTCGTCAGGAATGATTTTAGCAGCTTTAAAGTTGGTCATGTTTGCAAACCAAGGGCTGATTTGTACAGCTAGTACTTGTTCATCAGGAAACGATTCATTGATCTCAAACTCTGGTCCATCTTGTAGGTCTTTCTCTTGAATTCTGGACAAATGGTCTGCAACCTTGTTTTCAACTCCAGCCTTGTCCCTAATCTCAAGATCAAATTCCTGCAGCAATAACATCCAATGCAGCAAACGAGGTTTTGCATCTTGTTTATGCAACAGAAATTTAAGGGCTGCATGGTCAGTATAAACAATCACCTTAGAACCTACTAAATACGATCTAAATTTATCTAAGGCATATACAACAGCTAGCATCTCTTTCTCAGTTGTGGCATAATTAACTTGTGCCTCATTCAATATCTTACTAGCATAATAAATCACATGCAAACGTTTTTCTTTCCGTTGTCCTAACACTGCACCTACTGCATAATCACTAGCATCACACATTAATTCAAAAGGCAAACTCCAATCCGGAGCGATTAAAATTGGTGTAGTGGTGAGTTTGTGCTTTGGAGTGTTGAATGCTTCAAGACAAGCATCATCAAAAGTAAACTCAGTGTCTTTCTCCGTCAATTGGCTTAAAGGCTTTGCGATCTTGGAGAAATCCTTGATGAATTGTCGGTAGAAACCTGCATGTCCTAAAAAGCTGCGAACACCACTCACATTAATAGGAGGAGGTAATTTTTCAATTAATAAAAGCTTAGCTCTATCTACCTCAATTCCCATCTCAGATATTTTGTGGCCTAGCACTATGCCTTCTCTTACCATGAAATGGCATTTTTTCCAATTTAAAACCAAGTTAGTCTCTTGACATCTTTTTAAAACTTTGGTTAAATTAGTTAAACATGAATTAAAGCAAGGGCCAAAAACAAAAAAATCATCCATGAATACCTCAAGCCCTCTTTCTACCATGTCAGAGAAGATTGACAACATGCATCTCTGGAAAGTTGCAGGTGCATTACACAACCCAAAAGGCATTCTTCGATAAGCAAACACCCCAAACGGACAAGTGAAGGCTGTCTTCTCTTGATCTTCCAGTGTCACTGGGATTTGGTTATACCCAGAATAACCATCAAGGAAACAATAGTAATCATGACCAGCCAAGCGTTCAAGCATTTGGTCCATAAATGGAAGTGGGAAGTGGTCTTTTCTAATTGCTTCGTTAAGCCGCCGGTAATCAACACACATTCTCCAGCCTGTGATGGTTCTTGAGGGGATCAAATCATTGTTGTCATTTTGAATGACTGTCATACCTCCCTTCTTTGGCACTGTTTGGACTGGACTTACCCATGGTGTGTCTGAAATTGGATATATCATACCTGCATCTAAAAGCTTAACAACTTCTTTTCTTACCACTTCTTTCATTACGGGATTAAGCCTTCTTTGTGGCTGCCTTACAGGTTTAACATCAGTTTCCATTAAAATTTTATGTGTACAAAAGGAAGTGTTTATACCTTTGAGGTCTGAAATAGACCAACCAATAGCTGACTTATGTTCCTTGAGTACCTTGAGAAGTTTCTGCTCTTCATGCAATCCAGCCCTTTGTTGATTATGACCGGATAAGTTTCATTTTCTCCAAGGAAAACATATTTCAAATGTTCCGGTAATTCCTTCAACTCAACCTTAGGTGCACCAGCTGGAATGACACCTTCTTTAAGCTCCAGCTTTTCCAAAACAGGTTCAGGTGTGGTTTTGTCTTCTGCTGGTTTCATGTCTGCTACATAATCAATTTGCTGCAGAATTTACTGTCTCTGCTGTAGAATTTCCTGTAGCTGCATAATTGTCTGCTGCTGTAATTGCTGTTGCTGTTTCCTCTTCTGCATAACTAGTTGCAGAATTTGTTACTGCTTTATTGTCTGCATTTGCTGTCAAATTTTCTGTAGCAGATAATTTTTCTGCATAAATTGCTGCTGTTATATTTTCTTCTAAATTCTCAGCTTCAATTGTTTTTATACCTGCTGTAATACCTGCACAAATAGCATTATCCAACACATCTAGCCGGAAACAATCATGTTCATCAGTTGGATGTTTCATAGCATCAAATACATTAAATACCACAGATTCATCATTCAATCTCAGCTCAAGTTTTCCTTGCTCAACATCTATTAGGGCCCTAGCAGTGGCTAGGAAAGACCTTCCTAAAAGTAGGGGAATTTCACTTTCCCCATCCATATCTAGCACAATGAAGTCAGCAGGAAATATAAATTTATCCACCTTAACCAAAACATCCTCAATCACTCTGGTGGGTGTTCTTATGGACCTATCCGCTAGTTGCAAAGACACTCTAGTAGGCTTAAGTTCAGAAATACCTAGGGACTTACACATAGATAATGGCATCAAATTTATACTAGCCCCTAAATCACATAATGCTCTTCCTACATTAATGTTACCTATTGCTATAGGGATGTTAAAACTTCCAGGATCTTTCAATTTGGGTGGAAGTTTTCTTTGTATAATTGCACTACACTCCTTAGTGAGTGCTATGGTCTCACAATCTTTCAGCTTATGTTTCTTAGATAAGATTTCTTTCATGAACTTTGCATAGTTGGGCATGTTAGCTAATGCCTCAGCGAATGGTATATTAATGTGCAATTTCTTAAACATATCTAAGAACCTGGCAAATTGTTGCTTCTGCAATTGCTGCTTTGTTTGCACCGAATAAGGAGGCTTTTCAAAGCGAGAAAAATTCCACTTCTTTGGCTGAGGTGCAGATTTTTGTTCTTCAAAATCTTCTGCAGCTTTTTCTTTTGATGTTTCAGCTGCTGCAGAATTCTTCTCAGCTTCCTTTTTGCTTGCTTCAGGCCTTTCCGGAGTAGATAATACCTTATCGCTTCTAGTTGTGATGGCCTTGGCATGTTCTCTTGGATTCACAATTGTGTCACTTGGAAATTGGCCTTGTGGTCTCTTAGCCAGCTGTTTTGCAAGTTGTCCAATTTGATTTTCCAAGTTTCTAATGGAAGCATCTTGATTAGTTTTGTGAGCTTTTGTCTCAGATATAAACTCTGCTGTAGTTTTTGACAGCTGCAACACAACCTTTTCAAGCTCAGAGGGCTCCTTGTTTGGAATGGGAGGGGGCTGTAAGTAGTTATTGGACTTGTAATCCAAACCACCTCCTTGGAATCTCCTTTGGCAGCTATTTCCAGCAGCATAATTGTTGTTTCTTTGATAGGATTGTTGTTGGTATGGTTGTTGCTGCCTTTGATCATTCCAAACTCCATTTACCTGCACAGGGTCAGCACCAACAAGAATAGGACAAACATTAGATTCGTTCTTAACTTGGCAATACTCACAGACTATATGTGGTTGGCTAGCTGCCACTTGTGCTGCAGAAACTTGCAACCTATCAATCTTCTCGGTCAATTTGGCCAATTGTTGTGACAAAATTTTTTGTTCTGCAAGCATTGCATCATTAGTGGACAGCTGAATTGGTTCTCTCTTTGGCTGATGTGTCATGCTTTCATTCTCATTCCGGGCCAAAGAGTTAATAAGCTCATATGTTTGAGCTGCTGTCTTGGATCTTATAGTTCCTCCTGCTGCTACATTTACAATCATACGAGTGTCAGGGGTCATACCATTAAAGAATATACGTACATGCTTACCTACAGGCATATCATATTGTGGACACCTCCTAATTAACTCTTGGAATCTATTCCATGCAGCACAAAGGGATTCTTTTCCATTCTGCGTAAAATTGGTGATTTCATTCACCAAACGGTTATATTTGTCCATGGAAAAGTATTCAGCAAAGAATCTTGAGACTAAATCTTCCCATGTTGAGATGCTATTGGATGTTTGACGGTTCAGCCATCTCAATGCAAGTCCTTTCACAGCAAAGGGAAATAAGCTTAATCTCACTGCATCATCTGAGACCCCTTGGTGTCTTATAGTATCACAGATTCTAAGGAATCTGTCTATGAAGTCATGTGGGTCTTCCAAATCATCTCCTCCAAATTGGCTGCGTTCCACCAAGGCTATCAATGAAGGGTTTATGTCGAAATGACTAGCTTGGATTGGTGGCCTCACAATACTGGAGTTGGGTCTTGTGAACATTGGAGCCAGAATATCCTCCATAAGTTCATCTTCGGGTCTCATCCTTGGCTGATTATGTTGTTCTTCAGCCATCTCTATCTCTGACTCTAATTTTGGAATTGAATCAAAGTCAAATTTCTCAACTTCTCTCCTTCTTTGTCTAGCTAGTCTCCTTCGGATTGTTCTCTCTATTTCTGGATCAAATTCCAAATCCTCAGAACTAACTGAACCTCGCATAAAACTTGGAGAAGCGATTAGTAACAAAAATTCAATCACAAAAACTTAAAATTACTGTAAAATCCGTTTGCCAATCCCCGGCAACGGCCCCAAAAACTTGATGGACGATAAATACGGCAAGTGCACCGATCGTTTGCAAGTAATAAAGATTAGGTAAGTAGAGTATCGTTCTCCACAGGGATTGGGGTAATTTCACAGTAATGCTAATGAATGTGATTGAAAGTAAAACAGAAAATTACGCAAGAAAGTTTGTTTGATTGATTGGTTGTGTGAAAACAAAATTACAGAAAATAATGCAGTAAATTAAATTGTAAAGTTACCAATGGAATGATAATTGTGGTCAAACATAATCCCTTCTGAGTCCTCCTCTTTCACTTGACTGTTTTGTTAACTTAATGTGCACACATGATAAATCTCTCCTATATTCGTAAATCCTAGATAACTAGTGATTCAACCCTTTAATTCGATCGAGAACCCTAAACCTTTAGCGATTCTGTCAAAATAAGCAATTAAAGACTATACATGTGGGTTCCTGTTATGATTGTTCAGAAAATAAGCCTTTCCTTTATTAGTTAATCCCTAATTCCTTAGTGAATTAACCCTTTAACCTGAATCGAAAACCTAATTCCTTAGTGAAATCTATCAGTTTAAGCATTTAAAGGTCATATTATGAAATCTGCACTCACGCATCCCTATTCTTAGGTGATGAATAAATGTTACTCTTAACAAGTCAGACATTAGAACCCCAACGTTCCCATTGCGAATCCTAACTCTAAATATTTAATCGAAGCGATCAAATTCAATTAAGAATAGAAATTAAGAACAGAAAAGAATAAAACAATCAAAACATATTATTCAATACCAGTGAAATTACAGAGGAATTCTCATCAGTTCATGGCCTTCCCACAATATAGAAGTTAGCCAGCCATAGGCCTCAAGAACATCAAAACTGCTGAATAGTTCATTGTTGTGCAGATAC
>PYAF01004265.1:342659-357552 GCA_007407185.1 Glycine tomentella | reverse complement strand
CTTTTCCAGTTGGGCCTGAGGTGTTTAGATGAACGATGGAGGAGATATGAAGCTCCAAAACTCATCAATGGCCGTTTCTCTCTCTTTTTCCTTTCTTTCTCAGCCCCAAATGGCCTTTTATAAGCCTCTGCCGCGACTCCCACGCCTCAAGCGTGGACTCCCACGCCCCAGGCGTGGCATTCCAGACAAAATTTCACTTATGGGCAACTTCCCACGCCTCAGGCGTGGCTCCCACGCCTCAAGCGTGGACCTCCAGCAAGAATTTGTCTTTCTGGGCTGTTTCCCACGCCCCAGGCGTGGACTCCCACGCCTCAGGCGTGGACTCCCACGCCTCAGGCGTGGAACTTCAGAAAACTCATAAATCAGTTTATTTCATCTTTTTTCAAGCCTTTCTCTTAGGGATTCTCAAGTATCACTACAAACCTTTATCCTAGGCTTAACCTAAGCTTAATTACATGCTTAAAACACCGGGCATTACAGTTATAGTCTTGCAAACTTGACAACATTATCTTTTACCTAAGGAATTTTTGATACATAGTGATCATGAATCTCTTAAATATTTGAAAAGCCAAGGCAAACTCAACAAGAGACATGCTAAGTGGGTTGAGTTCATTAAGCAATTTCCTTATGTAATTAAACACAAGCAAGAAAAGTTGAATGTGGTGACAGATGCCTTATCAAGGAGGCATTGTTTGATTTCTATGCTTGAAACTAAATTGCTTGGTTTTAATCACATAAAGGAATTGTATGCAAGTGATCATGACTTCTCTAGTATTTTTGCTTTATATGAGAAGGGGGTTCATCAAGGATATTTTAGACATGATGGTTTCTTGTTCAAGGAAAAAAGACTATGTGTTCCTAAAAGCTCTTTGAGAGAACTTTTCATTAGGGAAGCTCATGAGAATAATTTGATGGGGGCACTTTGGTGTAGATAAAACTTTGGCTATTTTACATGAACATTTCTTTTGGCAAAAAATGAGGCATGATGTGCATAAACTTGTTTCTCAATGCATTGTTTGTCATAAAGCTAAATCTAGATTAATGCCTCATGGTTTGTATACACCTTTGTCTATTCCTAACTCCCTTTGGATTGATATTTCTATGGATTTTGTGTTTGGTCTTCCAAGATCCAAGAGGGGAAAGGATTCTATTTTTGTTGTTGTTGATAGGTTCTCAAAGATGGCACACTTTATTCCTTGTCACAAGAGTGATTATGCTTGTGAAGTAGCTAATCTTTTCTTCAAAGAAGTGGTGAGACTACATGGCTTGCAAGAAGCACTGAGTGATAGACACACAAAGTTCCTTAACCATTTTTGGAAAACATTGTGGGGTAAGCTTGGTACAAAACTCTTGTTTTCATCAACTTGTCACCCACAAACGGATGGTCAAACCGAGGTGGTGAATAGGACCTTGGGTCAACTCCTTAGATGCTACATCAATGGTAATTTAAGAACTTGAGAGGAGTGTCTACCTCACATTGAGTTTGCTTACAATAGAGTAGTTCACAAGACTACTTCCTTGTCTTCTTTTGAAATTATTTATGGCTTTAATTTTTTAACTCCTCTTGATTTATTGCCTTTACCTAACACTTCTTCTATGATTAATCATGATGCTTTGTCTAAAGCTTCTTATGCTAGAAAAATATATGAACAAGTGAAAGCACATGTGGAGAGGAAAATGGAACAATATGCAAAGCAAGCCAATAAGCACAAAAAACAATTGATCTTTAATGAGGGAGATTTGGTGTGGCTTTATTTGAGGAATGATAGATTTCTTCATGAAAGGAAATCCAAGCTCCAACATAGAGGAGATGGACCTTTCAAGATTTTGGAGATGATCAACAACAATGCTTACAAACTTGAATTGCCTAGTGAGTATAGTGTGAGTAATACTTTCAATGTTTGTGATCTTTCTTTGTATGATGTAGGTACAAGTGAGGAAGCAAACTTGAGGACAAGTTCTTTTCAAGAAGGAGGGGATGATGGAGGTCCATGGCAAGCTAAAGATCTAGAAGGAGAGCTTGAAGCACTTCCTTTGGTGAGCTTTAAAGGACCAACAACAAGAGCTAGGACTCAAGCACTTCAAGACCATATCCAAGCTAACTTGGACAAGCATGAAGAAGCACACCAGGTTAAAAAAGACACAAAACAGTCTGTGGTAATCGATTACCAACTATTTGTAATCGATTACCAAGGCACTTTGTAAAATAGTTTCTATCTGTGGTAATCGATTACTGGACAATTGTAATCGATTACATAAGCATAAGCATCTGTAATATGTTAAAACTCTGTTTTACCGCGGAGTATTGCGTCTGATGCTGGAATGCATACTAACCATTGACGGGTTCTAGTGATTCGTGAGGATGTGAGGCCACAGGGTATGTTTTACTGCGGCCCCACGGTGGGCGCCAAATGATTTTACCAAAATCTGAAAATTCCACGTATGATGATGATGAGATCTAGTGGGTTCCTAACTTTGCACGCCGGATGGTGAGTCAACCTTGTTAAGGAGGGAGACATGCAAAACAAAGGAAAGGACTTCGACACTCAAGTAAGTACATCAATTATGGAAGAATAACTAAGTGTGTAAGAGAGGATAGAAAACTTCTGAGGGTGTCTCGGATGTATGTTCACCGTGGGTGAATAGTAATGTATATGAGAACTTATATGAGCATGAATAATCTGAGTAAAAGTTTATAGAGCACCTATATTTACAGCGCGGAGTATGGGCCTTGGGCCTATGTTTCTTAATTAATTTGTTGATAAGATAACAGGATAATAGCATGCAGTTATATAATTCAAATAGGAGATAATGTATACCTTGTAGATATGTTGTTACTTATTGATAAGTAACAACTTGTAGATAGTTGGAGAGATATTAGGAGATAAGGTAGTTGAACTAATGAAAATAATCAGGCGTAACAGGTATGTTGTTGACCAGGAGAGACCCGACCTGTAGAGGGTGGACGTCCTCACTCCTGTAGCAAGGCTGACACAAAGGGTGGAGAATCGTGTCTTCATTGTGTCAAGATTGACGCTTAGAGCGGAAATGTGCACCGTTACTGTAGTAGGGTTGACACAAAGGGTGGACACGTGTACAATAACCCCACAGTAGTGGTCACGTGTAATTTTACCAATTTGTACAGTACATTAACTTTAGCCGAAAAAGATACTAGGAAGAAAACTGTTAATTGACAAGTTCATTCTTTAACTAAATAGGGTACTTAGGAAAAAAATGTTAATTTAAAATTGATAAGTTTAACCTTAACTTAAGATGGTATTTGGGATAGAACTATTAATTATTGATATGGCCCGGTGAGTTTAACTTTAGCTGAAGAGAATATTCGAGAGGAAATTCTTAACTGATATGGTGAGTTCAATCTTAGTCAAAGAAGATATTTGGGAAAGAATTGTTAATTCATCTAGTGAGTTCAATCTTAGCCACAGAAAATATTTGAGAAGAAATTATCAAACTAAAATTTGATAAGTTCACAACACACAAGTATAACATTGTGTTTGGATGAACAAATTTAAAATTTTCAGAAATTTGAAATGTTAGATATTTGAATTGTACTTATTTAAAATTTCTTCATTTTGTAAATGATTTGTTTTGATAAATTAATTCAAATTTATGAAATTTCAAATTCTTAAATTGGATGGGGCAGTTCAATTCCTCCATATGAAAATTTTTATTTTTAAGTCCACATTTAAAATATGAAATTTCAATATTAAAATTTACTAAAAATATTGGCTATTTTTAAAATATTTAATAATTAAAAACTAATCTTAAGTATTTAACATTCAAAAATAATTTTAATGTTAGAGAATATTTAATAATTATAAATATTAATATTTTTATTAAAAATATAATATCATTTACTAATTATTCCATTCAACTACGATAATATCACTTTAGTAATAAACTTTGCAATCATGAGAAATAATCAATAACTTGAAAACACAATATCATTATTGAGACATAACGCTACCCACAATCACAACACAAACAAGAAATCATTGTCAAGGTAAATATGATCCAATCATAATTCAAATTTTGCACAAATGACTTTTTCAGAAATGACATTTCAAACTAAATAATGTAATTTTAAACTTGTGCATAAGTCATTCTTTTCCTATTTAACATGTGCTTTTTACAATCTTCACCACTCAAGTAATAAATCCTTGAAGATCCTACTTAAATCCCAGTCAACATCTGCCCTACAAAATGCACAACAAATCGATTAATTACTAATTTATACACTAACAAAACAAAACCTTATTATCGAATAAAACATATGGCCTTGACTTATAAACATGTATAGCTAGTGTTAAATACCAACTTATTGAATAATACATTTATCATAAGTTCAACAATAAGCATTACTTCCCCTAAAAAAAAGCATTACATGGTAGCTCTTTAAAATAATATTTTGCTTATTTGACTTTACTACTACTTTCTGAAAACAACTGCTAGTGTATATATACAATATAAATGCTAATATAGGGTTAGTGAAATGCTAATATAGGATTAATAAATGAGGCAGTTGTGTGAATACTCTTGTCTTTGTTTGTCTAGGAAAGTTTTGGGTTCTTTCATATTGTTATTTAAAACCTCGAGCTCAATAGTAGCTGAGTGGACCAAAGATCCAGCACAAGCATTTTGTAGAGGGTGATTGATTCAATACATATATTAGTGATTGAGTAAAAAAATAAGAAAATATATTGTATTGAGGATGGACTAAAGGGGCATTGCTCATTGATTGAGCGTTTTTAGTTAAATGTTTTTCTATTCTTCATAGCTTATTTGACCTCTCTTGGACTTTTATTTTCTTATTCAATACATATATCAGTTTTTGTACTCACGGCATCAACCCAAAAATGTTTAAGCAAATTTGTCTCATTAAGAAGAGTTCTAGCTCCTTCTTCAAGGGATCTATTTTTCCTCTCCACAACACCATTTTGTTGAGGTGTTCTTAGAGCTGAAAAATTATGACTGATTCCATTTTCTTCACAAAACTTTTCAAAATACTCATTTTGGAATTTACTACCATGATCACTTCTTATTGAGATAATTTTGCATCCTTTTTCATTTTGAATGAGCTTGGCTAATTTTCTGAATGCCATGAAACCATCACTCTTGGATCTTATAAACAAAGTCCATGTGAATCTAGAATAGTCATCAACAATTACATGCCCATAGAAATTGCCTCCGAAGCTCATAGTTCTAGAAGGACCAAATAAATCCATATGAAGCAATTTAAGGGGTCTTGAGGTGGAAACATAGTTTTTATTTTGAAAAGAAATCTTAGTTTGTTTTCCCTTTTGATAAGCATCACATAGTTTGTCCTTCTCAAACTTAAGTTTAGGTAAGCCAATGACTAAGACATTTCTAATAAGCTTGTTCATGTGATGCATGTTAATGTGACTAGCTCTCCTATTCTATAGCCATGATTCATCAACTTTACTTACTAGGCAATTAATGTTATGAATGAATGCATGTTCTATAGAGAGTAAGTAGATGTTACCTTTTCTTTTACCTACATGGATAACCTCACCGGATTGACCATCACATATCAAACAACAATTGTCATTGAATCCTTTATCACATAGTTGGCTTATTCTTAGGAGGTTGTGCTTCAAACCTTCTATATAGATAACATTTATGATCTTGGTTTTAAAGTTGTCTTCCATATTTCCTTCTCCATATATCTTTCCTTTGTTTTTGTCGCCATAAGTGACAAATCCTCCATCTTTTAGAGTCAAATTATAAGCATGGACATGTCACCTGTCATGTGTCTAGAGCATCCACTGTCTAGGTACCATAATGATGATTTTGCTCTAAGACACACTTGTAACAATCAAATTAAGTGGCAAAGATAAGTACCCAATTTAGGTTGGGTCCATAGGGGTTAGCTATTTTTCTCTTTTTCTTTGGAACCCAAATGCATTCTCCATTAGGCACATAGAACCTTCTAGTCTATCACCTATGAGATGTATGACCTTTCGTCATGCAGTAATTGCAAGTTACAAATTTTGATGCTCTTTCAAAATGAATCATTTTGATGATATTTCTTCATTATCGTTTGTCAAAATTCAACCAATTGATACCTTTTGAAACCACTAGCTTTTGAACGCCCACTAGAACTTGTTCATCATTCTTTGGATTTGGTCTTCTAGAGTTATTGGCAACAAGAAAACACTCATACAATATGATGGAAAAGATTTTGCACAAGATTTTATGAGAATTTCATTACTTGTCTTAGACAGATGCTTGTGAAAAATACACACAATTAACCAAGAGGGGGAGGGGTAAATTAGTTAAAATAGGGTCTTTAAAAATTTCTTTGAAACAAGAAGCAGATTTAGGATCGTATCGCAAGGACACCCTTTTTCAAAAAAGAAATTCAGTCAATCAACTCACTCTTTACAGAAAGCAATAGCAGAAAATGTTTATCTGTTGATCTTTAAAAGATTATCCAAAAGACTAGCAATCAATGACTGCAAGAAGTTAAGAACTATACTGGTTCACTCCTCAACAAGAGAAGCTACATCTAGTTTCTTCTAACCAAACCTTGGCTAGAGTTTCACTATTAACAAAAAATTGTTCTTTACAAGCTTACAAAAGATCACTCTTTATCAACCCTAGATAAAGAACTAAAATCTAAACACCCTTTAGACCACTAATGATCAAGACATAGAAAAACTCTTCTCTTCTCTTTCCTCTAGAGAACCCCATTATAGACAAGCTTGAAGAACCTTTTTGCAATAGCAACTAAGAAGTTGTAAATGTCAAAAACGAATTACAAAGAGAGTTTAGAGGAGAGATACAACCTTATGATCCAAAGAATGAAAATGCATGTGTTTACCAATCTGGAATCAGGTTGGAAGAAAGCAAGTTTCGGACCAAGCTCTCCAAGAAACTCCTTTGAAATCTTGTCCAAAAAGAATTCAATCAATGATGCTTGAAGATCTTTGAATTATAGGACAAGAGCTTTGTTACTTAGTGTATCTTCTCTCAAATTTAGAAGGCTTTTGAAAATAGTGAAAATTTCAAATTATGATATTCTGTACAAATCAAAATACCCAACAACTTTTTATAGAAAACTCTTCAACTGAATGTAATCGATTAAATCTTCCATGTAATCAATTATTTTCACTTAAGTAATCAATTAATACAATATTTAATCAATTAAAGTGTTCTTTCTTCTTTATCAAAAAGATACAAGAGCAAAGTAATCGATTAAACTGCTATGTAATCGATTACCACAAATAGTCTATCTTTAAAAACGTGCTAATTTAATCAATTACGATTAAATGGTAATCGATTAACTCATGAAAACTTATTTTGTGTTTTGTAATGTGTAATCAATTACCATTACATCGTAATCGATTAATTAATTCTTCATGGCTTCAGTAATAGATTACCATACTCTGGTAATCGATTAAGTCAGTGTAAAAAGTGATTTTTGCAAAGCTTAACCATGAGTACTTGGCATCTTATGCAAACATGAAAACCTTAAGCTTTTTTACAGATCGTGTGATTTGATAAAAACCATGTATGCATGCCAATGAATGATGTTTATGCAATGCAAGGGATCATAGGAAAGGGATCATAGGATGAAGCTCTTAAACAACTAACAAATTACATATGCCTTCAATTGAATGACATGTAAAAAGCTAAAATATGTCTAAGACAAATGGCCTCATCATCTTGATCTTCTTCAAGTTCCGCTTGTATCTAACAGCTTGCATGACCAATGGTTGATGCAGTTCCAAACTCTATCTTTTAGGTAACTGAAGACTTGTTTTTTTACTTCTTCCAATGATTGAAGGGAGGCCTAGATACTTTCCTTTACAATTTGATTGGTGACACCAAGGGAGGATAAAATTCGTTGCCTGTGGGTAGATGTGTATTGTTGTTGAAAAAGATTTTAGATTTGTTTTGTTTAATGAGTTGGCCAAAAGCTTTGCCATAGGTGTCACAAATTGTTTTCAGAGTATCAACTTCCTCATCTTCAACCCTGCAAAACAAATAACAGGTGTGAGAGGTTTAGGGCTCCTTTACACACCTTGATGCCATGAATAACACCTGAACACTTTGCTGATTTTAAAAAAGGGCAAAAAGACCGTATGTGCAGATAATAAAGAGGTAGGGTGACAATGGATCACCTTTTCTCAGCTCCTAATCCTCCATTTGAAATGTTTGTGGCATTAGCTTTGAATACTTGTTGCACTTATTTTTTGAACAATGTGTTTGTCCAGCTGCAACCTTCCTTTGATTGCAGCAGTATTAGGTCCATTCTTCGTATCTATTGAGCTTTCGGGGTGACCAAGTTGAGGATGTGCTTTTCTTGATAGTCACTCATGTTATTTGTGGTATTTGGTATGCTAGGAACTACACTAGATTCAGAACCACCTCTCTGTTAGGTAATATTTTGAAGGGTCGCATGGCTTCTCTGATGTTTGAATTTAATATCATTTTTTTTGGTATTTTTGGCCATCCTTCAAAGCCTTCTCTGGTCACCTTGGTCACTTGGCATCTGCCTCTAGAGGGTTGGATTAAGTGGAATTCTAATGGGGCTTGTTATGGCTTCCCAGGCCTTTTCGGGGAAGGTGGTATTTTCAAAAACTCTTTGAGGCAACTTGTGGTGGCTTTGCTTAATCTTTTTGGAGTTTCCACAGCTCTTCATGTTGGGTTGTTTACCATGAAAGCAATTGAAATTGCTTATAGTAACAATTGATGGCCTTTCTAGTTAGAATGTGATTCCAAACTTGTAGTTTGGGCTTTTATAAATGTTTTTCTAGTTCCTTGGAATCTTTTGAATAAATGAAAATTTTGTTTACATTTAATCTTATGGATTTTCGTATATCCCATGTCTTTAGGTAAGGCAATACCTGTGCAGATAATCTAAGCTACTTTCGGTGACTAGGTCGAGGTTTAAGTGGTGGGATTCACCACCTAATTTTTTGATTATGATATTAGCATGAATTCATCCTTGTTTCCTTTCTATAGATTTAGATGATGAGCCTCTTTTTTTGGATGCTTTTTGCATGAGTTTGGTTTGGTCTCCCATGGTTGTATATGTTTTCTTTTTTTTCTTTTTTGTCGATGTTTTATATATCCAGTGAAATGGTGCAGGCCTAGCCAACCTTGTCCCTCATAACTAGGCTTCATTTAAAAGACAGAGAGAGAGAGAGAGAGATAGTGATAGCATAAATAAGATACAACATATTACATATAGTTTTTGTGATAAATTCAAAACAAAATGTTCAAATTTTCACTTTCAAATTATTTGGGATGTGTCATCTTGTGTCTCCAAAATAGATTCAACCCAAAACATCTAACACTTGTTGTCGAATAAAACGTGCCACTACAATAATTGCCTCACCATCTTAGCCCATCCCAACCACCATATAACTATAATCTAAATTTCCCTTTGACAATGAATCAATCAAGTGTAATACAATAATGCTTCAATTGGCATCGCCTTGCAAAAATATAAGACAAAATATAAATAACAAAGTTTATAACTAAAACAAAATATGGTATGTGCATTGAATTGCCTCTTCATGCCTCATGTAGTTTTGCTTTGATCTTCAAATTTGAGGAACACTTGTTCTCCGTTCTTGTGCCAACATTTATGTCATGTGTTTCTTTTGGTGTGGATCATGTACTGCCTCTTGTAGAAAAGTTTATAAAACAATTGTAGAAAAGTTGAATGCTTAGAAACAATTGTAGAAAAGTATCATAAACAAGTTTATGCAAATCTTAAGTCTTTTTCTCTATGTTTTGACCAATTTCAATAATCTACCTTTCAAAAACCTAGAATTTTTTTAATTAACTAGTCCACTTTAGTCATCTCCTAAAATCCTTCAATACAAACTTTGATAATGAAAGTCTTTCAAAAAAAGTGATGACTATAAAATCCAAAGAAAATGGTAGAGTAACAATTCCCTATCAAAATCACGAGCATATACAAATTATTTATTGAAAAATCCTTTATAAAAACTAAGAATAAAATATGTTTATGTTCTTCTAAAATTTTCTAAATCCAAATTTAGTCTTCCAAAAATATCATTCAATATTTTTCCCTTTAATTTGAGAATACTCAATTTTTTGTTCTCAAAGTGTATTTTGTGGTGATTTATAATGGTCGTTAAATGTTAATTGTAATCACTTTGAGTACCAAAAGTGAGTATTTTCTAATTAGAAGGATGGCAATAGGGCCATTATTTGAAAGACTAAAATCGAATTTGAAAAATTTTAGAGGGACCAAAAACATATTTTATCCAAAAAAATAATTATAGAAAACCAAATTGGAAGACAAAGATCATAAAATGCATATTACACATAAATATAAAGGAATCAGAAAAGAACATTAGTTTTTTCCATTAAGAGGACATTTCAACACAATTAAGATTTGTGCATATTTAAAAATATTCTATAAAAAGGTAACACAAGTCTTTTCTTTAAGAGGAGTATATCCAAAGCATTAGCATATAAGACATAATTTAAAAGTCACGCACATGAGTATACCATTTTTATTTTCAGCCACCTACCCAAACCAACATCCCAATATAATGTTAAAAACATGAGTTACCTTTTCATCAAGAAATGTGACTTCAATATTTGTCATATGCGTTATTATTGTATTTTGTTTTTTAATCCACAACTAGATAACTCGAACCCTTATCCTCATCTCAATCGTTTCAAAGACAATTTTTTCAATCAACAAAATTCTTAGCGTCATTGTATTTAAAAAGAACAAAATACGAAATACAAAAATATTATTGTTAAAACCAAAGACATTGGACGATGCCCAACTCCTCAAAATCTCTATGATTCTGGCGATAACAAATGTATTAAAATTTTATGGACAAATGAATGGCATTAAGTATTACATGAATACTAACGTCCTAAACAATTTTGGTATTGAAATCCTAAACTTTGTTTTTATAACTAGCATCCAACACACTGTCGATGAACAAGCGTCTAAGAATTTGTGAAAACCAGCGCCCAAAGTGATGAGTCACTTTGAGCATCCAAATTGGAATAAGAAACTTACACAAATAAGTTTTCTATCATCCAATGCTCACGTGGTACACATATACAAATCAGGAGGATGATGCATTATTCCCTCATAAATTTCAAATTTCTAATCATTTGAAATTTTAAGTGTGTACTAAGGTGGGACAAAAAAAAAACACATTCCCTACAAACCATTGATAGTACAAGTAGTGGAACACATCACGGAAAAAGACAATACTATTTGTTCCCTTGAATCAATACAAGTTGTGGAAAGCAAATATTTTCAAGGTTTAGAATTCCACAACATCCACATTCCTTGAATACTATAAATGGCGAAGGCAATGCAAAGGAGATTATAAAATCTGGGAAAAATCTTATCATCAAATTATACCTTTGCTTTGTTACTAGTCTTTGGATGATCATACACAAGTGCTTAGTGTGCAATCCTTTGCTTTGCAAATTTCTTTATAATTTTTTCTTCTTTTTTTGTGAGATTTGATTTGAATTGTATTTCATCAAACTGTTGTTTTGGAAAGTAAGGATGATTTAGTGATCAAAATAATACTTTGATATTTATCAATCTTAGGGGAAGATTGAGGGTGTGCCAAAAGTGGTCCAGATAATATTTGTGTAAGCTAGAAGTGGCATGATAAATTACTTGCTTTGTAATCATATTTTGATTAGTGGAACCCTTCAAAGATTTGAAGGAGAACTAGATGTAGCTTAAGAGTTTGAGTGAACCAGTATAAATCAAGTGTTTTTACTCTCTCTAAGTTTTATCTTGTTCTCTCTTGATTATCTTTGAACACACTTTTGGACACACAAGTTCTTAAAAATTAGCTTTTGAGAAAAATGTTTTTCAAGCTTTTGGATTATCTCTATAGTAAAATAGCTTTTAAAGTATTGGGAGATCTTTCAACCAACTTGTTTTTCAAGTGTTTTTCTATATCTGATTTTGAAAAGGTTTTCTATCTTTGAGAAAAAAAGGTTTAAGTTTTCTCTAACAAACTATTCAACCTTTCTTCTATTGTGCTTCATTTATTTCAATTCGTATTAGAGCTCAACATCTTGGGTTGAGTACTTACTAGTATAGAGGAACAAAGATCCTTTGTAGAAAGATGGAAAATGAAGGATAAGCAGTTAATAGGCTCCCACTCTTTAAAGGTGTTAAATATAATTATTGGAAACAAAGAATGGTAGCCTCTTTCAATCCTGTCATGTGGACATATTGGATGTTGTTGAAAATGGGAATCACATCCCATATGGTAAAAAGATGAATGAGATCCCCATGAAAAGATGGACTAATGAACAAAAACAAAGATACTTGCTTAACTCCAAAGTCAAAAAGCCATCATGTGTGCTCTCTCTGAAAAAGAATATACAAAGGTCCACGACTTCAAAAGTGTCAAATAGATGTAGGATACTCTTGCTATAATGTATGAGGGTTCCAATGATGTGAAATGTAACATGAAAATGATAGGAATGCTTCAATACAACCAAGAGGGGGGGCTAAATTGGTTGAACCTTGGTATATTAAAATTTTCAAATCAGAGTTTTTACAGGATCTTTATCACTTTAAAAATTGTTTTGAAACCAAGAATTTTATATTCAATCAAATTCCTCTGTCAAGAAATCAATAAGCAAATGATAGTTTTCTGTGTAATGAAATTTGATTCACAAACAAAGCAATTGAGAGATGAAGAGATAGGAATAAAGATCAGTCATAGATTTTATACTGGTTCACTTCAAACACTATGAAGCTACATCTAGTTCTTCCACTCAACACTAGAGTAGAGTTCCACTATTGCAAATAATATTCTTACAAGATATTACAAGCCTCGCTTTATCAACCCTAGATAAAGTTCAGAAGTCTAAAATACTATTAGACCCTTAGAGACCAAACCCAAAACTGAGAACACTACTCAGCAGCCCTTAGAGAAACACTATCTCTAATCTTCATGTAAGAAACCAATTTACAATAAGCTAATCTTTACAGAAATCAATTAAAAGATTTACACCTTCAAAGAATAAGGAAAGATTTCACTTGATAATCCAAAGAACACATGCATGTGAATGATTCAACAGGTTGAAAGAAAGATTACAAACTCAATGCATCCCTTTCCTTAAGCTTTGAAACTCAATGAAGCTTCACTTCTTCAAATCAAAAACCCATACGAATTTGTGAAGCCTAAATGCTTTTTGAAACTCAGAAACACACTAAAGAAAGCTCATGAATGTTTGTGATTGCCCAGAATACGAATTATTCAATCTTACAAAGCACAGGGCAATGGGTTCTATTTATAACAACTTTCTAACTAAAAATAATCGATTAAACACGCTCCTGTAATCGATTATTTCGCATTTGTAATCGATTATTCCAAGAATGTAATCAATTAAAGTGCTCCTGATATGTTCTGGGTTTGAGCAATGAACAATGTAATCGATTATTCCGTCAAGTAATCGATTAAGACAGACACTCATGTTTTTCAAATACACTGAGTAATCGATTACGAAATTTGGTAATCGATTAAGACAGACAATCCTATATTCTCAAATGTACTATGTAATCGATTAAAACAATATGTAATCGATTAAACCAGTAGAACATGTAATCCATAGGCATAGATGTAATCGATTACGGACTTCTGTAATCGATTAAGATAGTCAACATGATTTTTCTATTTTAGCCTATGTAATCGATTAATTCGATATGTAATCGATTACAATGTTCTTGATTTGATTTCCAGAAGGCACGAAGAACAAAATAATCGATGTCATCAATGCTGTAATCGATTAATGCAAGAAAACTTCATTTTTCCAAAAACTTTGCTTTTTAAATGCCTTACTTGTTAATTGCTTTTACTTAGACCTTCAATCTAACAATCATAGATGAATGATTATGCATGATATGTTAATTGGATTATCAGATAACACATCTCCCCTTTTACATGAATCACATTGATCTTCATAGCTTCTTTGGCACATTTGCAATGAGGCATGTTGAAAGCACAAAAACATCAATGCTTGATCCTTGTTCATTCATGCATGACTCCTCTTGAATCAACATAACAAACTCACTTTTCTTACTTATTGGTATAAGATGCTTAGTATGGATGAAAATGAAAACATACAAAGTATGTTTGGACGTTTCTAGACCATACTAAATGGGCTCAGATCTCTATCTATAACTTACGATAATTTTGATCATTGATAGAGCGCTTTTAGTTGAGTATTTTTCTATCCTTCTTATCTTATTTGACCTCTCTTGGACCTTTATTTTCCGATTCTAATTCAGTTTTTGGGCCTAGGTAAGTAAGTGGGCTTAATTGCTAATTGTTGCGTATTTTCGGATTTTTGCTCACTTGACGTATCTGACCTGTGCAGGACCTATAGGGTGCTACCGATCTCCGAATGGAGCGTTCTAGGAGTCCCTGGAAAGATAACGAAAATATCTACAAGTTTTCTAGAAATAACCCGAGGCCAATTCTGTCATTTAGAGGGTCATTTTAAGCTTTGAAGTTTGCGCCTCTGCACTTGTAATTTTGGGCTGCGAATTTGACTTTCATGTTTGTAAATAGCAAATAATTAGATTGTTGGGTTTGTTTATGACCCATTTCGTTTTCAGAACTCAGTCACTACATATTAGTGACTTTAGTGAAACTTGGGCACCACTCTTTACATTTCAATAAACAAGTTTTATTTATCTTTCCTTTAGTTTTTAGATCAAAATCCTTGCTCTCATTTTCTCTCTACTGTTCCTTGTTCTTCATTGTTCTTCATTTTCATTTTTCTGTTCTTCCATTTTCGTGCAACCATTTCATGGGGCTTTCATTGATGATGATCATGGAAGGCTAAATCACCAATT
>PYAF01004265.1:326125-342559 GCA_007407185.1 Glycine tomentella | reverse complement strand
GCGGATTAGGTTATGGATTCATGCCTAATTTCGAATATTAATCACAGAATAATTGGATGATATTTCAATTAGGGTTGTGGTTTCAATTAAATTAGGGGTTAATTCGATTGAACAACTTCTAATGAGATTGAATGGATGTTCATGATAGGATAAAATTCTGAGAATGATGATGATTCGAATTGCTTGGTTTGGTAAATTGGATTGATGCTTCTCTAATCTGTTTTACTCACTTGTTGATAATCTTGTTAATTTCTGCACTATTCTTTAATTTTAGTTTACGTTTTTTCAAGTTTTACTTACGCGCATGAACTGTTTGATAAAATTCCCCCTTACTGTTATTCGTAAATTGAAGCTAGAACCATATTGATTGTGTCTCTGAGTCGACCTAGGTTAGTTCTGTGCTACAGAATTAGCTTAGTAAAATTGTTTTGGTGCGTGTCGACAGCGTGTTTATCAATCATATTGAATAAATCTTGAGAAGTTTTCCTAGACCATTGAGACCATAGGTGACAACAATAAAAGCCTCAAAGAACTCGGACAACCTCTCTTTGGATCATTTCAACTTACACTTAAGTCAAATCATACCAACATAGGAACCACTTTACTTTCACATAAGAAAATCCTAATAGAAACCATTCTTCACCCAAACACTTTCTGGAACCCTAAAATTCCAACATTTACCAACAATGGATGCCCAACCAGAAATTCCAAAGGTTGTAAGGATTGACAATAACGCAGCTGAGATCAATGTGGGTACTTCTTCAACATTGAAGAGCTTGAGAAAAGGGGACTCAATGTCAAGAAGAATACAAAACTTTGTGGAATTAAGGGCTACTGAAATGATGAACAACAGACCATCTAACTTGAGTTGATAAGAATGTTTTGTAGAAGAACAAGATTTACAACACCTATATAGATTACTGGAGTGGTGCTATATATGAAGGTTTTCATCTCCCTTGCTACCATAACTTATGCCACTAGGTGTGAGTGAGTAGACTACTACCTTACTAATGCCTGGTTGGTGGAGTTTGACCTAGAAGGTACAATGGAAATGGCTTTACTGAAAGAGAATTTCACTGAAGATAAGACTAGAAAGGAAACTATCTATAGTGAAATGTGTAGAGAAGCTAAGATATACCAACAGTTTTGCAACAGGTGCTTGTTGCATAAGTCGAGTCTAAGAACTCTACCCTAGACATCCATAGATTTGTCTTATTTCACCTAGTGAAAGGCATCCCTTTCAACCTCCCGCACATTATCTACATGAACATTTCCAAAAATTTAAGAGGCAATGAAGAAACAGAAGATATAACTTATGCAACTCTGTTGAACAAGTTGTTTTAGATGTAAGGTGTTTACAAAAAGCTCATGGAAAAAGTGGACCAGAACACCAAAAATGCCATCATTATGAAAGGGGGGTGCAAGGCAATCTAAAAAGTGTTTGGACCCACCAACATCAATAAAATGAAGCTTGGTTTTGATATGAAGGAAATGGAAGTTGCTCCCTTGAATGAGAAAGAAATAAGAGAAGAAAGGGAAAGATGTCCAATCCTTAATTCATACAAGGCTTTGAAGAAAGGTGTGATCATCACTAATGGTCATCAATGTTGGTCCAGAAGGCTATGTGCCAATGTTGTTAAGCCACAAGTGCCCAAGACTTAACGTCCTAGAATTATTCAACACAAGGTGCCTTTGATTCCAGAAGAAGAAGGAAAAAAAAGGCAATGAATGCTAGAATGGCAATTAGTTAACCATTGTGTCCAAAGGCTCTAGTGCAACCAAGAAAAGATTATTGAGGCAAAAGAAAAGGCAAAGGTAAGAAGAAGAGGAAGATTGCATCTGATGAAGAAATCAAGGAGCTAGAAGAAGTTATTGCCAATAGTTTGAAAGATGTCACTTATACCTACACTTCTACTGAAACTAAGTTGATTATTAAACCGCCCAAGATGAAGTTTGAGCCTTTTCATCCCATGGAACTAGGCTTTAATCCTATCGAAGAAGACTTGAAGTGTGCAGGAAAGGTCAAGGCACAAGGGAGGGTGAAAAAAGCACGTTGTTGCTTATCCCCCAACACTTCAAATAAGGGATTCTACAGAATTTAAGTTCTATTTTGATAGAATGTGGACTAGATTTCCCACCATTTACTTGAACAGGAAGAAGATTGAAGATCCAAAGGCACCAAAATTGTTTATAAAAACCAAGGTAAAATTTCATAAGTTCTTGGGTATGTTTGAGAATTGTTGGTATGTATGAAGAGATATTATAACATTATATGAAGAAAAGGCAAGATGATTCTGGTAACAACACCTTTGGGACTTGACCAAGGAGTCTGGAAGTTCCAACTTGTCCATTGAAGAGAAAGTTGATATACCCACAATTGGTATTGGATGAGCAAGGTCAAGAGGCTACATGCATTACAACTTTGATGACACCATTGCATGTCGATCAGACTTTGACAACTACCTCCACATTGTCGTCACCAATTCTCAAAAGAAGCAAGACATTCTGACCTTTGAGTTTAGCGTCCGTCAGTGGTTATTCGACGTAGTGATGCTTTTCGACTGGCTAGAGAAGAACTATGACGGATTTATGAGGCAATGGAGCATGTCATTGGAGAAGTACCTCAAGAAGTTGGTAGTGTGCACACACAATTGATACACAAGTCCCAAAGATCTCCTTAATGGTCTTATCGAGATCCTTCGCCATGGAGCACAATCTCATCACCCTCGCAATATCAACGATGTTATCATGGGAGATGTTCCCATTCCACTTGTTGATCTTTGTATTTTTCTATCTCTCTCGTGTTTCTTAAGTGCCTTGATGACTAATGTGTGGCGACGAGGACACCATCATGACCTTCACCTACTGGTTATGCATGGAGAGGTTCATCGTTGTGTAAAACATTTATATTGATCTGAACATGTTAACAAACATAAACAACACATTCAGATCAAACAGCGAAAGCGAAAATACAAAGATAAATTTCAAAGGTACATACCTCCAATCATTGCTATCAACCTTCAAGTAACCTTCAGAGTTTTAATTTTCCAGTCCTTCACTCGCTCAAACTCGATGGTGTGTTTTTTCTGAAGAGAGGAGTAGGCTTGGTGATCTAAAACAGAGAGTGTCCAGTTCTATTTATAGAGTTCTGCCCATCACATAACTCAATATTGAATGGGATAAGATAATGGGTTAGTGGATGAACGTGACCAATAAATGGACCACATACAGAAACGGTTTCCCTAAAAAGATATAGACTGAATATCTAAATATTCTTATCTTTATGGAATAAAAGATATAAACTGAATATCTAAATATTCTTATTTTTATTCCTATATTTATGAAATATCTTTTTAGAAACAGAAAATCAACATTCTCCCACTTGGTCCATTTAACCCAACATTAGTCATAAGAAGAAACAAAATATACAAAGTCATGGCGATAGGTCTTCTAATTAATAGCGAATATTATCTTCCATGTACCACAATATATAATGTTTCTAAATGCTAACTCTCAACTTAATGAATAAATCATATATTTATTCCAGATCAAAGCTTAATGACATTTTTCAAAAATAAATAAATGAATATGTGCCCAAAACTATGAGAAAATATCAAACTGAATGAGAGTTTCAAAATTAACAATTGTTCTTTCAATAAAATCATATTATGGAACCAAGTCTCATTCGTACTACATGATCCTTAAAATTCTTTGGTTGCATGCCTTTAGTCAAAGGATCGGCAATCATCAACTCAGTGCTAATGTGTTCAATGACCACTTTCTTTTCTTTAACACGTTCTCTTATGGCTATGTCGATGTGTTTATTTCGACTTCCACTTTTGTTATTCTTAGCCATGAATATCGCAGCAGAGTTGTCACAATACATTTTTAATGGCCTAGAAATAAAGTCCATAACTCTAAGCCCAGACATAAAACTCTTTAATCATACACCATGCGAGATAGTCTCAAAACATAAAACAAACTCTTCAATCATACATCATGCTAGGTAGCCTTCTTTGTAGATCTTGCCTATTCATGGGGAAAATAAAATCTAATAACAATACTAAAAAATTTGGTTGTTACGTGGGAATCGTGATCTCGTGTTAAATTTTACAAAGCATCTCATCTTAACTTTTTTTCTCATAATAATTAAGTTTATAATTAATATTGTGCCTATTAAATTTTCTTATATATTCTCATAAATTTCGCTTACATTATAAAATTCTAACGTGAAAACACCCTTTAGTTCCTGTTTATGGCTTTGAAGTTTTCACATAATGAATAGTGATTCCTGTAAGGCTCATGTGCTCTGATTCTCTTTTCCAATTTATTCTGCACCAACCTCTCCAACCTCGAGACCTGAAATATTCCTTATCAGTTAATAGTGCTCTGTAACTACTTAATAATCAAATTCTACGTATTTTTAATATCAATATTCTTTCCGACCATTGATTATTGAGACGTGAAATAATGGTAAGTCAAATGTGTTCCGCAGTCAGTGGAAAAAAGTAACATCATTTTGTATAATGGAAAATGTGAATTTTGGGTAATGCTGCTGCTCCTACAACTTGGCCTTGCAATTAATAAAGATGATAAATATTAATTAGAATTAGAATATTAGAATATAATCAATAAAACAAAACCTATCATATTGAATGAACAAGTGAGTACATAGTTATAAATGCGCTGCTCAATCTGTCCGGATTAGTGAATCCCTTGGTAAAGAAGTCAACAACAGCCATCATAATAAAGTAGGGTTGAGAAAATATGTCCCAATAATAGAAACTGCCCAAATCAATAGGAATCGGTTGTTCCATTGGCCCAAGGTAATGTTGCCCAACTAGCACACAAACAGGATAAAGTTATGGTTGTTTAATTATATATGTACCGCATGTACTGCCAATTCATTAGATTTTCTACTGGCAAGGATTACGCGAAAAAGCCAAAACTCTTCCAAGTTTAAAACAATAATAATTAATAACATCGTTAGACACTTAGACTCACCCTATATATAATGATAAAAGAAAAAAGACTCACCCTATATATTCAAGATATATTGTTTGTTTTGTCTGACACGAGCAGAGTTATAAAACATAGTCCAATTCAGTCTAGTCGGTCGGATTGGGACTCAGTAACTTAATTGATTCGGTTTTATAATTGGACTGTTTATATAATTGATCCGGTCAAACTTAGTCAAACCAACCAAATCCGGACGATCCAACCAGTCTGATCTGGTTTGCTTTTTTTTTTTAATCTTTTTTTGGAATTTTTTATTTTTATTTAAAATTTTAGATTATTATTAATTATTATTTTGAATTTTGGAGTATAAATTAGTTTTTTTACTTAAATAATGTTAATTATATACTTATATATAATAGATCATTATATAAATTTAAATTTTTAATATATATCGGGTTAAATCAGACTAATTATTGGTCCACCATCACTAATTCACTAACTCACTACCTCTACCAGATCAATCATCAGACCAGTTTTAATAACACTCAGCATGACTCTCTCCTTCTAGCGTGAGTATGTTGTATTGTTATGTGTTAGGCTCATCACATATTCACATATAAACTATGAAAATTTGGATTGTTATGGGCGTCACATTTTGTCCTTGGATACTTGGTGAATTAAGAAATAAGGATGTTTATAAATTTAGTTATATGTGGACTTTTTGGTGTACCCTTACAAATGGAAATGCAAACATTCTATACTAAACATCCACCTATTCACCTTATCAACTCATATTTTTTTGCTAAATATTGGATGTCGAATTAACCGAAATAGCACGCTCCTCTAAAGTGCACTATGCACTTTAAAGTATAAATTGCAAACGTTTTCACCCTCTATTATATTAATGGTCCAGATCTATCTAACTCATTTAAATTTAGCTTTTTATTTTTTGAAAATATCATTAAACAAATTAACAAAAACAATTTAAGTCTTCCCCTTTAGTTGGGTGTTTACAATCTCTGTCCTCCTGCTGCCCACAACCGGCCACCATTGAGAGAATCAACTTCCTTGGCGACAACCGTCGCGTCACCAGTGGCAAACACCGTCTCAGGGTTCACCACTTCCACACCTTCGACGACTATAACTATAATATCTACAATGTTATTCTTGTCGACATCCCTGACGGGAATACCAAAGTAACCAACCATGGTTGTGATGATAATTCATACTTGTGGTGGAAAAAAACACACTAAAGAAAAGAATGGATTGGATTTGAAACAATCGTTCTCTCAAATATTTATAAAAGGAGAAAAATAGATATTAAGGCTCTCTCTAGCTTTTTTTTCTTTTTTTTTTCTTTGTTCTTTCTTTTTCCTATCGTGCCAAACCCGTTGTTCTACAAAAAGAAAACCATGAATGTAAAGCACAACACAAAGACATAAAATATTTTGTTTTTTTTTCTGATTATATTAAAATTCCTTTTTAAAAAAACTAAATTTAATTGAGTGAAAATATTAAATGAGATTAAAAGATCTGGACCATTAATATAATGAAGGATGAAGATGTTTTCAGTTTACACTCTAAATAGTATATAATGCAGTTTAGAGGAGTCGTTTCCCAAATTAACATATGGATAAAAATTGCACAACTAAAATAATGAGGGAACAAATTCACCAAAAAAAAAAAGGATCAAGTTATCAGAAAATACAATTAAGCGTGTGAATCAATTTGCGTCATATTGTTGGACCTTAATTTAAGTTTTAAATATGTGGTTGTGCTGTATATTCAGAGAGAGAGTTTTATTACTCATAACGATCTTATTTGTCTCGAACAAAATTGTTTCAAGGAAAAGATATCTATAATCTATAAAAAAAAAAACATTTGTAATATGTAATTTTGAATTTAATTAGAACGCACTATCAATTTATGTGTGATAAATTCAATAAATGATTTTTAATTACTTTTTTAAGGAAATGATTTTCATTAGTTAAAAGTATAAAATATCGTATTTCCTTTTGGTCCAAGAAAAAAAAAAGTACCCACATTGTGGTAGTATTGCTAGAGTTTCCTTAAAATATATATCAAGAATATTAGTGCCTTTTAACGCATTTTTTGTTATTGGGACAAGAATGAGACTTGCATTATTTAATAACTTTGACATGTAAAGTATGTTGATATATTTAAAATATATGTTCCTAATTCTCAATTTATATAAAAAGAAAAGCATATATAATCAAATCAATCACTATATCGATACAAGAATACATAAAAACTAAACTAAGGTTTTGACGACGATGAAGGGCATAGAAAAAAAAAGTGTTCAGCGAATAACAATTAATTGTGCCCGTCAAAATGATGAATTAGACACATAGCCTCATCATATGTGCGCGCGTACATACCGTAATCTCCGAATTCCAAGACCTTAAATCATGTAGTTAAGTATGGTGCATGTATGTCGATCACACTCTAATGAAACATGGCACAATTTAAGGGGGATAAGAACCGGAGAAGAAGGAGATATGTGTATTGTAGAACCTCCTTAAAATTTTTTGGCCTAGGACAAAGTAAAAAAAAATGTTCTTTAACACACAAATTTTTTGAAATACAAATAATATTAAAATTTTAGAGATGAAAAAAATGGGTCTTTAACACAATTTTTTTGAAATAAAAATAATATTAAAACTAAGGTATGGAAAAAATGGGCTTCTAACACACAAAAAATGGGCCCCTAATATTTAATTTTTTTGAAATATAAATAATATTAAAACTAAGGGATGGAAAAAATGGACTCCTGACACATAAATTTTTTGAAATACAAATAATATTAAAATTAAGAGATAAAAAAATGGACCTCTAATACACAAATTTTTTGAAATACAAATAATATTAAAATTAAGATGGAAAAAATAGGTGCCTAACACATAAAATGGACCTCTAACACAAGTTTTATTTTTATTTTATTTTTTTAAAAAAAATAAATTTTACTTAAACTACCCGTACAAAAAATTTTGAGCCCCAGATAAACGCCCTCTTCGTCCTGCCCTAGAGCCGGCCCTGTCTAGAACAACACTTTGAGTTAAGACATGACATAACATTGATGGAAAAAATATCAAATACAGAACACATAAATATGAACGAGTTTTAGAAACATACACGGGAAAAAATCAAAGTCAATACTATGATAATGAAAACACAAGAAATTAAAATTTGGTGGGGCATGTGCCTTTCATTGTCTACCTTATGCATCCGTCCACTGAGGTCAACCAATTTGACTTTGGTGCTTAAACAAATGAAATTCTTAGGGGGTAATATAACGGTTTCAAACGATGTTTACCTGTATTATTTTTAAGGTTATTGCATTATATGTGAAAATATTTATCAACTTCAATGACAACTATGCTTCTTTGTAAGAAAAAACCTACCCAAATCATTTTTAATCACAGTATTTTTTTTTTCATTTACAAAAATGGAATCTAAGACTTTACTTATACAATCGAATTTAATTCAACTCAAACCAACTACACATCTAACTGTATAAGAACCAAGCGTAAATAACCTGTGCATTAAAAGCTGAAATTACGATAATGTAGACCCCACTTGGAAAAATTTAATCACGCCATTACTATCGACTTTTCTTCCTATTTTTGTTTCTTTGATTGAAGGACTTTTTCTTTCTATAAAACTCACTCCATTCACCCAAAGTTCCCCACTCTCCCACCTTACAACTCTACTAAGAACAAAGAGAAGAGCAAAAATGGTTCCCCTTTCATGCTTCATTATTCTTTTTGCTCTTTCTCCTCTGACACCCAGTTTTGTTTCCTCCTCCGCAGTGAGAGACCCTGAGTTAGTTGTACAAGAAGTACAAAGGTAATAAGCCAAAGAATCATATGCTTCATATTCTGTGCTTGTGTTCTCAATCTCCATTATTCATTAGGTTCATCTTTAGCATCTAGCTATAGATATATTATTTATTTATTTAAGTAACAGTTTTTTTTTCTAAACTTCATTTTAGAAATCTGATAATAAACAACTATTTCCCTAAAATAAATAAAATTAAGAGTTTTATATACATGCAGGGTTAGTGTAAAAGTTTGACTTAATTACATCTTTTCTTCTTCTTTTTTTCTATCAATTTTACAAATTTAGACGCTCCATTTTTATTTATTTAATATCTTCAATATTTTATAGTGCAATTTTGGTCTATTTGTTAACTTAACATCCATTGTTTAGAAAAATTTGATGGTGCAATATGGTATATAATATCACATTGGAATGTACTCATGTGATAACGTAGTAGATTGTCACGCAAACATTTTTATTAAATATTAGATGTTAAATTGAAAGATGAGAAAATTCAAATTTAGATATAAAATTTTCTAAATTGAGGAAGTAGGGGTCAAAAGAGTGGTCAAGCTTAAATCATTTTACATTATCAACTAAAAAAAATATTTGTGTTAATAACAAATATATCATACATAAATAGTTGTAATCAAATAGTAGCATAAAAAATCTTTTCACAATAAATAAACGGATGTATTATTTACTCCTGGTCTTGGGTGGTAAAATATGTAACTTGGACGACTATATAATAAGCACACAAAAATGTAACATTTTATTTTTCTCACTACAGAAGCATCAATGCCTCTAGAAGAAACTTGGGTTATTTATCATGCGGAACAGGCAACCCCATTGACGATTGCTGGCGTTGTGACCCCTGGGAGAACAACCGGCAAAGATTAGCTGATTGTGCAATTGGGTTCGGCAAGGACGCAATTGGAGGAAAAAATGGTCGAATCTATGTCGTCACCGACTCCGGTGACGACGATGCTGTGAACCCTAGGCCAGGAACCTTAAGGTACGCAGCCATACAAGACGAGCCATTGTGGATCATTTTCAAGAGGGACATGGTGATCACCCTAAAAGAAGAGCTTTTGGTGAATTCCTTCAAGACAATTGATGGAAGGGGTGCTAGTGTTCACATTGCTAATGGGGGGTGCATTACTATACACTATGTTAGTAACATTATTATTCATGGTATTCATATTCATGATTGCAAACCCACGGGGAACACCAACATTAGAGACTCTCCACATCACTCTGGGTTTTGGACTCAATCGGACGGTGATGGTGTGTCCATCTTTAATTCGAAGCATATTTGGGTTGATCATTGCTCTTTGTCTAATTGTCGTGATGGTCTCATTGATGTCATTCATGGATCCACGGCCATCACCATCTCCAACAATTACATGACCCATCATGACAAGGTTATGCTTTTGGGACACAGTGATTCGTACACCCAAGACAAGGACATGCAGGTCACTATAGCATTCAATCATTTTGGTGAAGGCCTTGTTCAAAGAATGCCAAGGTATGTAGAAAAGTTAAAAATGTTAATATTATATTTTTTAATACGCTATTTCTTATTAGTTAAAAACTTAAAATTTCCCCTAAAAAACATAAAATTTAAACTTTGTAGGCCTCCTGCCTCCTCCTTAATCAATGGGTCCCTGGCTCATAACTTAATAATTTCTAATAAAGGTTTAATATGTTTGTTAGTGTTTGTAAATATAGCGAGTCTTTCTTTTAGTATCTATAAAAAAATGCTAGTTTTTTTTTTTATAAATTTTAAAAGTTTTGAAAGTAATCTCTATTATTATTTAACATGACATTAGAAATGTTAGTTACATGCTATTTCAGAGTACTTATAATTAACAGAGTATGCTTAGATATATGTATGTATATATGTGACTCACTAGTTTCAATTTAGTAACGGGGTTTATCACTTTTTCCATTAATTTATATATGGTTTATCGTAGTAATTCTATCATAGAACTCCAGATCCCTGCCAAAATTGCTATATATACATTCATACGTATATGCACATTTTATTAAATTTTTTTAAAGGCCTGATATCAATATTAACATAATCAAGTTCTTTTATATTTATTTTCATATAATTTAAAAGTACATATTAGATTCATTTTAATATACATCAAAGAAGTTTTCACCAATCAAAACGAAGTCGAATGTCATAATATTCAAATAAAAAATTGATATTGTTAACCAATATCTTTATAACATTAAAAAAGAAAGTATTTCTTATAGAAATCATAAGAGAACATACACAAAGTCAAAAACACCACAATTTTGTACATCCTTTTTTAACCAATACTCTAACAACATTAGCTAACATTTGTCATAAAAAATTATCCCAGAGTACAATCAATGTGACTTTTACTTATACTAATTATAAAAGTTTATCTTAATGTTGCAGGTGTAGACACGGGTATTTCCATGTGGTGAACAACGACTACACCCACTGGGAAATGTATGCAATTGGTGGGAGTGCAAACCCTACCATCAACAGCCAAGGGAACAGGTTCCTTGCCCCAAACATCAGGTTCAGCAAAGAGGTAACAAAGCATGAGGATGCTCCACAGAGTGAGTGGATGGGGTGGAATTGGAGGTCAGAGGGTGACATGTTCTTGAATGGAGCATACTTCAGGCAATCTGGTGCTGGTGCCTCTTCCAGCTATGCTAGGGCTTCAAGTCTCAGTGCAAGACCTTCTTCTCTTGTTGGCTCCATGACCACCACTGCTGGTGCACTTACCTGTAGAAAGGGCAACCGTTGCTGATGATTGATGAATTAATGATGATCACTTTAATTATTATTAGCTAAGAAATGAAATATATATAGCTGCAGGGTTGCAAAAACAAAAATTAATATGTATGATTATATGTATTAATTCACCTTATGCTTAATTTGCTTCCCTTGCACTAATCTATATATAATACATCCTCTGCCTTTTGCTCTTCAAAAGATTGTTTTTCTTTATAAATATAGTATGACATAATTGGCAGATAACATTACTTCTTAAGAATGTGATCAGTCAGGTTAGGTTTTTCAAGTTCGTGTATTTGAAAAAACATATATTGAAAAAAGTCAAGCTCTTGATGAGATTTTGATATTTCAAGCTATTAGTCTTTGAGACTCTGATTCAGGGAGATATCTTGGGTCCCCAAAAGAAATGTTTTCTTTTTCTCTCTTTTTAGTCCTCTTTTAAAATGGCTATAATTAATAATATACTTCAAGCAGTGTGATCGCATTCATGACAATCTTGCATAGTTGCATGTACAATGGGAAGGAAAGTTCAGTAAGTGTTGGTCTGATTCAATGATCTTTTGTGCTTTTTAATTTGCACGCTTCTTCTACTAATTAAAGTCCTATATACTATGCATCTTTTGCATTGGTGATCCAGTTTAGGAGCAGCTTCTGTTTCTTCTTCTCTAATCACTGGCTGAATGGTGTCCTTCCTTCTTTGCATGCGCATGCAGCAATCAAAGTGAAAGTTGGTACCATTAATTAACATAGAAGGAATCAATAAAAACATTATATTCTAAAAGCTCATGGCAAATAGCCAAATACAATAGAAGGACCACATTTAAAAAAAATCATTCTAGGTACATCAATTACTTTTTTTGGGGTGAATAAGTAATAGCAATTACTTTATCGTATATTATATATATACTTCTTTATTTTATGTGACATGTTAGTTAACACTAAAAAAAGTATTGCATTGTGACCTAAGGATACTTTTGGTCGTCCTTGAAAATATTACAAATTTTGATTTTAGTTTCTATAATTACTTTTAACCATTATATTTTAACAAAAACACACATATTAATTAATCCATAGTAAAAGATCAAAATTACATCATTTTCGATCAACGGATTTTTTTTGTGTCTATTAAAAGAGTGAGAACAATGTGATTCTCGTAAATTTATTGATGAGCCAAAGGCTGTACATTCATGGGGTAGTAGGTGCAAGTAACAATATTTCAAATGCATGCACCTAGAGATAATCCTAACAACTTGCATCTAGATAATTATAGAAGGTTATAATTCAAATAAATGTATTTATCTAAATGTACAACCGATCGAATTCAAATAAATGAATTTATCTAAATTTATAGCTGAATACCAGCTAATATTTACAACAATAGTGATAACAAAGTTTGAACTGTCTAGAAACCTTGTACAAACTATCCAAACTTCTAGTGACTTTTTGTTTTTTTTTTTTGTTTTTAGGGAATGACTTTTATAAATGCATGTAAACTATAAAAAATTGTAGGAACTAATTAAAATTAAAATTCATGATATTTTTATGAACAAACTAAACATATTTAACTCAATTAATTATTTACCATTAGAAAAAATGTCAAGCATTAGGATTGTCTTTCTTAGTATAATAATTGTCTAGAAGAAATTTAACTTTTTTAATATACGCTAATGAGTTTATATTATTAGTGTAATGTGTTATACTGATATTTAACACAAGATAATATATATTAACATTCTATATCAACAGAAAAATTTGTTAATATGATATATATCATTCTGTTAGTATAAACGTGTGAGATTTATATTATCTATAGACAAAAGCTATATATATATATATATATATATATATATATATATAGTTAGTTAGTTAGTTAGTTAATTAGGAAGCGTGTGATGTTTATCTTATTATTTAATTTCTAATTAATAGACAAAAAATATATGAATAAAACACAATTCACTGTTAAACCGCTAGTTAGTAGTTGAAAAAATAGTTAAGAAAATGAAGATCTTTTTCCGCCAAACTCATTGCTACTTATTATGCGAGGGAAGTTGTTGGTTAGTTATATAATCATTTGACCCTAAACATACTTCTGACATATTGAAGTCACTGGAGGCTTTCTTCCGTCAATCGTGAGCAAAAAATTACTAGCTAGTGGGCACAAGGTATCCCACATATGGGGTTTGCAGTTGAAAAGAATCAAATTAACCAATAATGAGGCAAAGGGAAGAAGTGGGGTCCCTCTAACACGTCTAGAAACACACTCAATTGACCTACGAGTCATAATTCGAAAATGTTCATGTGTTGTGTGCCGAAATGTCTTTGTCTTCACTTATAATCCCATTCTGTTGTGTTCATATGTAAAGAGTTTAAGAGCTTATAGTAATAATGGAATTGGAATTAATTTTTTAAAATTTGCATCTGTTTAGTCTTTTAGTTTTAGTTTATAAATGTAATTTTGAAAATAAAACACTTATGATAAAAATGAAGTCCAAAAGGTTTTTCACTAATCTTTAGAACAATTTTACATTTATATTCAAAATCAAAGAAAAAATATTTTATGAATTAGATTTTTAATTTTAAAATAGTACATACTCTTTACATTTGAGTTAACACCAACATCACAATTACCACAGTCAATATTGGCACTATTATCACTACCACTTTATCTACAGTTGTCACCACTCTTACCACCACCATCATTGATGTCATCATTATCAGTGTCATTGTTGTCACCACAACTCCTATCATTGCCGACATTGGCACCATCATCATGTACAATTGTTGTTGTGTCGTTGTCGCCATCACCAATCCCACCACACAAAAATATTCTTAAATTAATTTTAATAGGATATGAAACTTTCAAAATGAGTTTATTTTGAAACTAAATTTTAAACCAAAAATTAGTTGTTTTCTTAAAATTTTCAAAACTTGTAACCACCATGTATGTCATTACATGAACACTAAAGCTATTACGTGGAAAGATTTACTTTTAGTCCTTTTAAAATCTCTTAAATTAATTTAATTAATGAAAATATGTATGAATTTTTCACAATTTTAAGCATGTTGTTTGATCATCACATATAAATATCATCAAGTCATAGAACATAAAGATATTTATGCCTTAGAGTACTACAACATCAAAACATCACAAGATATCCAAAAGAAACATTCAAGGGTTCCCTTAAGCAAATAAATGCAACATAGTTCCATAATCATATCTAAATTTCTTAAATTGGTCCCCACTAAAACAAAACATAAATTAAATGGCTAAGGGTTGGATCTCATCCCTAAGCTCATCATCAAGTCCATTTCAACCATGAGTGATATGCTCCTAAAAAGCTACATCATACTTTGCTCCCTATCAAATAACACGATCATCACAATTCAATAGAAAATGCAAGGTAAACTCATTTTAAATATAAAATAACATGTGGGAGAAGTGCATAAATTCATTTCAATGAAGAGAGATTTGAAAATCATCTACACTATTAACATGAAAACCTTTTCATAACTCATCAAGTATTACATCATTCTCAAGTCATAAATACAAATGCACATGTTTATAAATCATGATATGTCATGTTGAGGCTTTTACTCCAAGGAGATTTTCTCCTTTTTGAGCGATTAACTCAAGTACATCCCTTAACATAGTCATCTATCTAACCATTTAAAGAGACTTGGAGTAACCCTACTAATGAAGTGTGATTTTATCAAAAATAGATGAGTGTGGGTAACAACTTACCTCAATAATACTTGCAAAGACCTTAACCTCTATAGCTAGGAATTCACTCACCCATCTATTCTATAGGCTCATTTAACGTTAGTCACCACGAAAACCTCCAGCACTAGGTTGAGGGCCCATCAAGCACCCTCAACTTATGTGTCTATTCACATGCAATGTCATTTATCTATGTATGCATGATATGTCAACTCAATCAAAATCATAAACCATAATAATTACATTCACCAATCCTCATCATAATAGTTCACTTTATCATAAATTCATCATTCATATCTTCCTTAACAGTTACGAACCCTTCAATAGTTCATCATTCATCATGAGACTTTCCACACCACAAGTTTTGATAATCAATCACCAAAACATCATACGAATTGTGTGAATTACATAAGAGTAGCATGTGTCAACCTATTAATTCCATTTATGGTTCATGCATACAACAAGAACATTTTAAAATTGAAGTTCAATTAGAATTATAAAAAAAAAAAAAAAAAAACTTAAGCAGATACTCATGCTTAAGTGCCACATCTAACCTAAGCTTAAGCATGAGCTTCTCCCTGACTAGCCACACTGCCACCTAAGGTTTGCTTAAGCGCCACCAGCTAGCCAAAAGACTCATTCCTCTCTACATCTTGTCACCCTTAAGCGCCACATATTTGCAAGGTCGTAAACAACATTTAAGTGACAATGAGGTTAACAAATTCAAAACTTGAACAATATCACATAATTAAAATAATATATTCAAAATGATTAAAATGTTCTTTTCAAATAAAATTTTAATTTTTACAATAAAAATTTAAAATTATTAATTATAAACACACAAAAATGTAGACATAATAGTATTTGCAATAAGAAAAAGAGTACTCAAATTTAAACAATTATAAGTTTACATTTATTACATTTGTTTTAACTTTTACATTTCATACAGGTATTAGATCACAATTATAATTAGAGCAAGAACGAATAAAATAAAAATTAATAGACTTAATATTTTTTAAGACAACATATGCTCAAATGAAAAAGATAATTAATTATCTTCTTCAATTTTAACACAATTATATTTAATATGTTATTAAATATTTTATTAATGTACATATATTTTTTTATCTAAATA
>PYAF01004265.1:294948-318057 GCA_007407185.1 Glycine tomentella | reverse complement strand
GCACCATCACTTCATCATAATTAATTTCATATAAAAGATACAAGTGTGCCATAATTTCTTTTAGAGAAATAAATCATATGTCCATGACCTAATTTCTAATAAAAATAGACATGGAATCTTTATCATGGTTCAACACCAAATGAATATCATACAGCTACTTCAATTTATACAGCTACATTAATAAATAAAATACGATACATCAACTTAATTAAATACAGCAATCAGCAACATAGCATTATACAACAATCATTAAATACAGCAACAGCAATATTAAGCTACAGCAACATAATAAATAACATACAACAACAACATACAGCATTATTTAATTATAAATATAACCATAATATCAACATAGTAAATTAAATAACAACATACAGAATCATTATACAGCACATAATAAATTATACAGCAACATCAATTATTAATACAACAACCGAAATACAGCAGTATAATCTCATACAGCCATATTAAATTAACAACTCACCACATTAAATAATTAATTATAATTACCACAAAATAAAATTAGTCCTATTAATTAACCAAAATTAATTATATTAATTAATTACTTTCATTCTAAACTAATTAGGTATTCAAGTTATAATCTATAAATTAGTCTAGTTCATTTAGGATTTTCAACAAACACATGACATACTAATTTTAATTTCTATTAAACAAAAAAGAACATGACTTAAATCCTAGAGAATTAAATGTTAAGTTAACCTAATCAACTATCTAATTCATGTTTACCAAAATACTCCCCATACCTTGGCTTTTCTTGGATTAAAATTTCAGCAACTTGCCTTCTAAAGCTTCTAATTTTTTCACGTGCTCTCCTTTTGTGTTTACCTTTAGCTTAGCTTTTTGTTTTTAGGTAAAAATGATGGCTGAAGTGGGTGTGTGATCCGTGGAAATTCCAGCCCTACTTGGTCCCCACAAGGTCTTTTATATTGCTATGTTTCCTTGGCTTTTATTGGAGAAAATATCTCAAGTTTTATGATTTGCTTCCTAGTTGTTCTATTCTTATTGGCTACTGATTTGTGACTCTACATGTGGCTATATTCATGAAAATTCTGCTGGTTTCTAAACCTTGTCCGTGTAAAAAAAATCAACTTGGTGCCTTGCCTTGCTTTTCCTCTTCTACATGAGATAGCTTGGATTTTTAGGAGATATTTGTTACAGCTACTTTCCATTTGGTCCAATAGCTTGCTTTTCTCTTAGCCTTTTAACCGTCCAAGTGGCCATCTTCTCAAGTTTTCTAAAATTTTCTTAAGAGTTTCATGAAGTGCACGGTCTAGGCTTGGTTTTTATGTAACAAATAGGTTTTGTTTTCCATAGTTTACATAATTAGCTTATAGTTTTAGTATTTCATGCTTTATCATTAATTTATGTTTTATAATGAAACTACTCCTATAATTTATGAAGTCCTAATTTCAATTGATTTCTTAAGAATAAAATTTCTATGGATGGGTAGAAATAAAATTCTAAGAATAGTTAGGAACTAATCTAGAATTTAATAACACTTTATAAGTGGGTATACACAATTTCTCTTAATGGTTTTATCTAATTTCCTATTGGTTTACCTTATATTTGATTAGTAAAATATTTAGATTACTTATTAAAGAGTTTATTGCTTCTATAATTAAGAGAAAATTCCCTAGATTATATCTTTCCTTTCTCTGTGTTTTTATAGAACTCTGATTAGCCTAGATTCAATTCTTTTTGAATTATCTTTCAATTTTTCTAAAAATTTCATTTCATAGTTTTTCTTTACTAGAAATATCAATAATTTTCTATCTAAAGGCTTACTAGACTTTTGTCAGGTTTCCATGTCCTTACTGAGGCTATCTGACCTTACTAGAGCAAAAAGGGTATTTTGGTCATTTGTATAATGGTTAGGGCATTTTAGTCTTTTATCCTAGGGACCTAACTGTCATTTGTGAAATTGTTCAAGGACATTTTGGTCATTTTCAAAAATATCTAAGGGTATTTATGTCATTTATTTTAGGAATGCAGATTTATCAGAAAATGCACAGATATATTGAAATCTGAGGGTGTTACAAACACCAATGGTTTTTCTGTGTAGAACCACTGACCACCTTTCATCACAAGGATCTTGGACACAATTCACCTATTTATCTTATTCTGCCATGATGAAAATGTTCATTTTATAAGCTATCTTCTTTAGATCTACCAAAATAAATCTAAAATCATCGATCTGTACACCGATAGTGCTATCAACTCACATTTAAAAACACACACAGTGAATTTAACATAATTAAGCTCCCATATTTCTTCAATGACTCCAAAGTAAGGCATGAACGCCAAATAAGGATTGTCATCATTTAGTAGCAAAGTTTTGGGATTCAGCCTTAAGACTAACACCATTGTTTTGCACTGTACTCTTATCATCTTGTGATTTGGTGTAGAACAAATACTTATTAATATTCTATCTCTGCCAAGTTCTAACATTTTGTTTAGGCTCATCTGCTAACTTTCTTAACGTTTCAAAAGAATTATCATCACCAAAGATTGTATCTTTAATCCAATTTAGGAAAGTCTTGTTATACTCTTTCAACACCCTATTCTTGGTCATTTTTGGGTTACTTCACTTAGGATTTGTGATGAACTATGTATGGCACAACTGCATTAGTGTTATTCAATATATACAAATGTACTTGATTCAATTCCTCTAAACCCAGAGTTGTAACATTCAGTCCTAAACCCTTACCTCTCACTCTTTCGTCATGACGAGACTCCAATAGGTTTTGTTTTTTCAGTGTATTCTAAACAAAGCTCAATAGCTTCTTCTACAATGTACCTTTAAACAATGGATCCTTCAGGATAGTGTAGATTCTTCGTATACCCTTTTAAGATCTTCATGTATCACTCAACTGGGTACATCCAACGTAAATAACGAGACCACGTAGTTTAATTTCTCTCACCAGATGAACAATTAAGTGAACCATGATATCGAAAAAGTGAAGGAGGAAAATACATCTCCAACTTACACAACATAATAGCAGCCTCATTTTTCAAGTCATCTAACTTTAAAGGGTCAATGACTTTGCTACATATGGCATTGAAGAATAAGCACAGGCGAGTTATGGCATGCCTGACTAAGTTAGGCAAGATGTCTTGTATCGCCACGACAAAGAGTTTTTGCATCAAGACATGACAATCATGAGACATTATGCCATCTAATTTCAGATCTTTCACCTGCACAAAGCTCTTAATAGTTGAAGAGTATCCCTACGGCACTTTCACACGCCGTAGACATTGACAAAAACTTGTCTTCTCATTTCTTGACAAAGTATGAAATGCTGGAAGCAAGTATATTTTTCTTACCATCAAACCTTGGATGTAAATGGTCACGTATATCTATCTCAGCTAGATCTTGATGGGTATTCAAATCATCCTTTTTCTTGCCTTGAATGTTAAGAAGTGTGTTGATGACACTATCACACATTTTTCTGCACATGCATAACATCAATACAATGTCTAACATCTACACCGGACTAGTATGGTAGATCAAAGAAAATCGACCTCTTCTTCCATAAGCAAGTTTTACTTGTCAGCTTCTTTAGGATCTTTCCAAATATAGTATTGATGTCCTTAACCCGCTCAAAAATTTGCTGACCAATTAAGGGTATCGGCATAATTTCATGATAAGGTTTGAGAAAACATCAATGCCTGGAAGGGGAAATTGGTTTCTTCTTCCCAACAACTGGTATCAGAGCTTGTGTTATTTTGCCTGTTGACTTGTGATTAATTATGGAGATTAATACAAGTAGAATGGTTATACTAAATGGTTCAAATTATCATGTATGGAAAGGAAAGATGGAAGGTCTTCTTTATGTGAAAGAGTATCACTTAGTCGTCTTTAGTACTGAGAAACCAACAAATAAAACTGATGAAGAATGAATGTTGATTCATCGACAGGTTTGTGGTTATATCAGGCAGTGGGTAGATGATAATGTTTTGAATCATATTAGTGATGAGACTAATGCACAAACGTTGTGGAATAAGCTTGAACAATTGTTTGCAAGAAAGACTAGAAACAACAAACTCTTCTTGATTAAGTAGATGATGATGTTGAGGTATCAAGAAGGTACCTTCATGACTGATCACTTGAATAAATTTCAAGGAATTATTCTTCAACTAGCAGGAATGGGAGTCAAGTTTGAAGGTGAAGTACAAGGGCTATGGTTGCTTGGTACTTTGTCGGACTCGTGGGAGATGTTTAGAATGTCTCTGTCTAACTCATCCCCTGATGGTATAATCAGTATGGATTTGGCGAAGAGTAGTATCTTAAATAAAGAAATGAGAAGAAAGACACAAGTTTCGTCTTCTCAATCAGAAGTCTTAGTTACTGAAAGAAGGGGGAGAAGTAAAAGTCGAGGTTCGAAGAATACAGATACAGGAAGAAGCAAGTCTAACAAATTTGCCAATGTTGAGTGTCACTATTGTGGTTTGAAAGGACATATAAAGAAGTATTGCCGAAAAATGAAGAAAGATAATAAACAAGGGAAGTTGAAAGATAATAAGAATGACGAAAGTGGTAAAGATGATCGAGTTGTTACTACCACTTCAGATTTTCTCCTTGTTTATGATGGTGAAACAATTAATCTTTTATGTCATGAGACCAACTGGGTGATAGATAGTGGGGCAAGCATTCATGCTACATCTCGCAGGGATTTCTTTACATCTTACAAATCCGGTGATTTTGGATTTTTCAAGATGGGTAATGATGGCTTGGCCAATGTGATTGGAGTTGGAAATGTGTGCTTGGAGACTAGCAATGGCACAAGGTTAGTCTTGCATGATGTTAAACATATTCCTGATATTCGTTTAAACTTGATTTCAACAGGAAAACTTGATGATGAGGGATTTTGTAACACATTCAATGATGGTCAATGGAAGCTCACTAAAGGTTCAATGATTGTGGCTAGAGGTAAGAAGTGTTCATCATTGTATATTACACATGCAAGGATCTATACAGGGAAAATTAATGCTGTAGAAGATGAAGATACAATGGAGTTGTGGCACAAGAGGCTTAGTCACATTAGTGAGAAAGGCTTGACTCTTTTAGCGAACAAGGAGCAACTTCTAGGATTGAAGAAAATACCATTGAAGAAGTGTTCTCATTGCTTAGCAGGAAAGCAAAATAGAGTTGCATTCAAGAGTTCCCCTCCTTCAAGAATGCCAACTACACTTGATTTAGTATACTCTGATGTTTGTGGTCCTATGAAGACAAAAACACTTGGTGGTTCTCTTTATTTTATCACTTTCATAGATGATCATTCAAGGAAGACATGGGTTTACATCTTGAAGACAAAAGATCAAGTGTTGGATGTGTTTAAGCAGTTTCAGGCCTCAGTTGAGAGACAGACTGGGAAGAAGTTGAAGTGCATCAAAACAGATAATGGTGGAGAGTACACAGGTTCTTTTGATCATTATTGTAGACAACAAGGCATCCGACATAAAAAGACGCCTCCTAAGACTCCTCAGTTGAATGGTCTTGCGGAGAGGATGAATAGGACACTGGTTGAAAGAGTTAGATGCTTACTCTCACAGTCACAATTGCCTATGTCATTTTGGGGTGAGGCTTTGAGTACTGTTGTTCATGTTTTAAATCACATCATGTGTTCCATTGCAATTTGATGTTCCGGAGAAAGTTTGGATTGGTAGGAATGTTTCCTATGATCATTTGCGTGTCTTTGGGTGCAAGGCTTTTGTGCATATCCCCAAAGATGAGAGATCCAAACTTGATGTTAAAACACAACAGTGTGTGTTTATTGGATATGGACTTGATGAGTTTGGCTACAGGTTCTACGATCCAGTAGAGAAGAAACTTTTGAGAAGTTAGAGTCGATGGTTCGACTTGGTGACCGGCTCGAACAAGTAAGAAGGCGTTTGTGGATCCATGGACATGAGATCTGTTGTATAGAAATTCTTCCTGACAGGTGAGTCCATGCATGGAGGCCAGGCAGCGAGCCCCGCAAGTGTTGCGGCGGTACAAGGTACTAGAGCATAAGCTCTAAGGGCCACTACTTGTTAATATTAAAAATGACTTCCGTTCGAGGGGGAAACTACCATGTGGAAGAGACTCACACTTTGAGGGAGAGATTGTTGGAGTACAAGTGTGAGTTAAAGTTCCACATAGGATAAAAATAGAAAATTTAAGCATCATATAAGTAAGAAGTGGTGTCTAGTTTACTTATATGGTTACTCATGATCTATTGGTATAAAATCTCTCCGATATTTACCCCTCTCGATTTTCCAACAAGTTAATTGTTGCCGGTATGAATTTCTCTTGACGATTGATATTTGGAATCTCCCTCATTGGACTGGAGGGGGAGATTTGTTGGGCTTGAATCCCAAGTCAAGTCCAGCCCAATAAGGAAATATTGGAGTTCCTTATTTTAATAGGCCAGCAGTTACTTCTTTTAAGAAGTTGGCAATTAATTTGAAACCGTTAGATCTTGGTGAACTTTTTAAGCAGGTTCGTAACTTACCAATATTAACATCTAATGGTTGGTTTCGTGAATAAAGGCTCGTAGTATAACCGGAAATTCCCAAACCAAAGTGGTTATGAAACCGTTTTCTGAAGCGTGCAGTTTTATTGCAAGGGACATTTCTTTCACACTAACCGTTGGATCGCATTCAAAATTTGAGGAGCGGTTAATAAGATCTGTTTCTACATTATGACCGTTCGGATCATTCATTGAATTGTTCCAAGAGAGATTGTTTCAATTGCAAATAGAGGTTATTAGAATTCCTGCTCTGTTCTGTCTTGTTTCGGACAGTGATATTGACAAAGTGTTATCTCTTTGCTCAACCGTTGGATTATCCTCAAATTTGATCAGTGTGTTCCTCTCTTGCAATACGTCAGTTTGACCGTTGGGATTTGTTTATTGTTGTTTCTGGTGGTAGAAATTAATTTCGTACAAAAACGTATTTTGTATGTTTCCCTCTTGTGACGGTTTGGTACAACTTTTGTTGAAGTTGTATGTTGATATGGTTGTTGGAACCATTTTGTAATCTCACTTTATTGATAGTGAAGAATTTGGGTGGACTCCGAGATCGATCCCGTGATTTTTATGTCTCACATTGAGAAGGTTTTTCACGTTAAAAATTGTGTTGTGTTGCTTGCATAATTATTACTTATGTATAAAGTATTTTGCTTGTGTAAGACCATTCATAACAGGTTCTGGAAGGGGAAATTGATTTCTTTTTCCCAACAATGATGTGCTGTTGATAGTAGTTGATCAAGTGGTCACTTCATTCAATCATTTCCTTAAATGACTAGTAGTCATGTAGTGTTACTGTTATTTACTCCTCTTAATGTGCATAATGCTCCTCAGAAACACTTGTTGGGTTTTGAGAAAGTGTACTTGCCAAAAAAAGTCAACATGAAAAACAATAAATAAGTCTGACTATTTATTTAAACGATTATTCATCCTAACATTTACCTTAATTTAGTTACTATTCCTATCAAATATTTTTAAATCAAATTATTCTTCTATCATTCTTATTAGTAAACTTAGTCACTTTTAGATTCATAATACACATATAAAGTTCCAATCAAGAATAGAGGCAAAAATTTAGAATAATTGCCTTTAGCCTCAAGTAAGCTTTACATCAGAATCTAAGGAAGAAGTCACAAGGACCAACCTTAAAGAGTTCTCACTAGTCACGGCTTTCTCAATAACCTCACAGCAAAGGTTTCCTTCAGCAGCAAGCTACAATAGGAAAGAGTAATACAACACCAATGAAAAAACTTGAAGAAGCCAATTCAACCTTCATTCTTTGTTAGATAAATATGATTAACCGTCCAGAAAACGTAAAAAATACAGTACTTATAAAACTCTAAAGTCTAATCAATTTCATCTAATAAATAGCTAATTTATTAGTCTCTTACATTTACAATAAAATCAGATGATGTCTTGTTAATATTCACAGGACTTAACATTTCAACTACTTGGCTGTTATGGTATGCAAAAATCACTTCAAATACTGTACCAATGGAACAACAATAGTTTTATCATAAGGACATCCTTTCTTCTTTCGGAATTCTGGTATCAAGGACCTAAGAACTAGACCAATACTATGTATATCCAATGGTGAAGAAATGCAAGGGATCAAAGAAATTAGGATGGAGAGTATTACGGCCTTGGATAGCGTGAAGCTCCTTTCTTCTTTAGGAATTCTGATATCTCAAACAAACCACAATCATTGAAAGAGGAAGACCGTTGATTGGTGCCATAGGTTGTATCCACTTGAGTGAGTTGACTGGCCTGTGCTCAGAACAAAACCAGAATTACAGTATGCCATATGCATGACAGAAACAAAGTAGTTCGAAGAGATCATCCTTACCTGCAGAGGCCTCCCTTCAATTTCTTCTTGACACTTGAATCCAGTTGCAATCAATGTTATGCTCACCTGTACGAAACCAAATTTCATGGTTGACCATAATGATCATATTATATGTTCAAATAATTAAACTAACATTCAACTCAAATACCAACAACACAAATAATCACTGGACAAGTTCACCAGACATAAAGAAAGATTACTTCCATTAGCTTGTAATAAGAAATGAGCATTTGAGTTGCAGAAATTGAGTTGCAGAAATTGACTTGCAAAGGACAGGATCTGAAATTCAGAAAAATGATACTGGTATGTACATATTATAAAATTAAAGTCTTACATAGAATTCAAGTAAATAGTTAGCTTGAATAAAAGTTCATTCTGTTCCATATTATGACTATTAATGTGTTCAGAACTACCCAATATTATTAATCTTTTCTACCACTGTCATCTAATATATTAAAAATTCTGTTAGGAGAATAAAGCATATATTGAACCTTATTATTCTCTAACCCCTTACCGAAAGAGAACCACTATTCTTATTTAATGTATTTAACATGCTAGTTTAAACTTGGGCCACTTAAAATATGTTACACTATTCCTTCCAACCGTGTTTCTCCAGTGTAGTGCTCGTAAGTCTTGTTGTTCCTTCATCCCTTGCTTTGCGATAATTGTTTTTTGATCATAGTAAAGCAAATGACTGAGTGGGTTTTTCAATTGAGCATGTCCTTCTTGTTTTTGTGCTTCTGAAATCTCTCTAAGTTCTGTTATGACAATAAAATGGACATTGAGCATCAATGAATGCAGAAGATCCCTGAAACAGAGGCAGTGAAACCAATAGCTAATGAACAAACCAATCTTGTAGGTACCAGGTTTGGAGGAATGGCATAGGAGGAAAGACGGAGAGGGTTACACAAAGATGTGATCTGTTTGCTTGTTGCATTGTAACATTTTTCAGTCTTAATAACCATAAGCACATGCATTATGCATAGGCTGCTTGTGATTGAATGGTAACTAGTCTATATCTTTGTGTAGAACATAGCAGATACCCTACCATTTGGAGGAGTTGGTGAATGTGGGTTTGGCAAGTACCATGAAAAGTTCTCCTTTGATGCATTGAGTCACCATAAGGCTGTGGCTAGAAGAAGTTACTTGAGTGATTTTTGGTTCAGGTTCCCTCCATTGACTCTTGATAAGCTTCAACTACTTGAGGTGTCTTACAATATTTAGACTACCTTCGAATACTTATAGTTCTGCTCGACTTAAAGAAATCAAAACGGTCACTATTTCAGGCTTGTAATTGATGTGCATTATGTTCCTTCGCTTGTCTATTTCAAGTGAGCCCCTAATAAGGATTGGTGACTCCAAGCTAGTGTGAATTTCTAGGTTTATCATGCTTAAATAAGTGTGTTCTATTTGATTCTGTATGTGTTATATGTCTAGTTAGACTTGGGTAAGGCAAGGTTTGTATCAAGGATCTTTGATTCTACTTCTATTACTATTACTTTATACTGAAAAGACAACAAAGAAGTAAAATAAATAATTAGAAGGATTTTGTGGATCCGTATATACCACTAGATTCAGAGAAGAAATCAGCCAGAGACGTGTGGAACACCAGAAAAGGACATGACAGTACACAAGCTTCACTAGCAAATTCCCTTTATCTTCAATTTGTAACGGTACAATGCGATTTATGCTAAGGACTATTCCCAACAGCAGTACAATTCAAAATCAATACAATAGTACAAACTATTAAATATCCGGAACTGCAGACAACATGTATTAGGTCTACTATGTTTATTATCTCATGTGTCTAATGATAAGAAATAAATGACAAATAAATTAACTTTTCGATAAAAAAGAATCAGCTACACCTACTGTTTTAATAATTTCCATAGCCCAATAAATAGATCACTCTTTATTTGGTTTATTGGCTCCAACATTACACAAACAAATAGATTGAATGAACTTTAACAGTAAGAAAGAACATATATGTAGCAGAACAAAATACAAATAGAGAAGAAAAAGAAAACAACAATTAAAGTGAAATGGAATGCTCTGATGTTAGAAATCATTTATGGGTCTTCACTCATCAGCTGCTATTAAGTGAAGACACGTGGAATGACTTCTATATTATGTTTCTAACATGCTTGTTATCTACTTGTCATGTTTCTAGTTGGACTCACATGGAATAAGACCTCTGTGAACAGTGAAGTATCAATATCCTAAACAGATCACATCTCATGTATATAGCTTATATATAAATGAGATAAACCATGAAAACCACATTACAAGCTTAGCCACGAAGAGAATCTAACAACAAATCTTGTTCGAGAGATACGGTGATGCAGTGCCGGTGACCAACGAGAGTGTAGCAACAGCGAAGTGAAGGTTGGAGAGAATAGGGATTTCAAAGTGAGCCAGAGTAAGGCACTAGAGAAGAACTGGTTTAGAAATATTAAAACAGATCCAACATCTGTTTTATTTAAAAACCAATGTTATGTACCCACTACAAAAAAAAATGCGATTTCTGACGGAAAAAATCCGTCGCAAAGGTATAAAATTCGTCGGTAAATTGGCATTTCTGACGGAATTCCGACAGCAAAAATTTCGTCGCTAAAATGCTCGTAGGGAAAAACATCCGTCGGAACTCGGATCCGTGGGAAATTTTGCAAAATGATCTTTGGGATATTAGCGACGGAAAAATCCGTCGAAAATTGCTTTTTAAAAAAAAAACTTTTTGGAATATTTATAATATTTTGTAAACCCTGTTTGTTATTTATGAACATATAATTCTCATTTTTATTATTTAGCTACAATATTGAAGCTAAGACATGCATGCATTTGATGAAATATTCAAAATAGTGGTGAATTATTAAGGTAGCATCAACATAACAATTCCAATTACAGTAGCTACCTTCTAATTATTATTAAACACACATGAAAGGGTTCCTTTATATAGAAGGACAGCCTCATATACAATTGTTCCTGAAACACAAGGGAACAATGCTATATTTGCTACCCCATATCATGTCTGTGAGTCATAGGTTGCAACAATGCTATGATAACAAATTTAGAACAATCTAGAAGTTGTGTTTCTAAAATTAACACAGAAACTGCTGCAGCTTGCATGTCCTTGGAACAAACCCAATGTTTACCAAATGATTCAAATTAACTCACCTCTGTTGTTCACTCCTTCAAATTAACTTCTTTTTTTTAAAAAAAGCAAATTAAGGCCCAAGACAATATAAATATATATAACACCCAAAGAAAGTGTCATTCACTAAAACAAACAACAACCACATTAGTTCAATAGAGAATTGTGATGATCTTGTTTTATTGAAAGGGACAAGAAAGGGATTCTGACTTTTATACTTTTTATCAAGAAAAATAATAAGTCTACTCCATAGAATTATTATAGAACTCAAACTCACCATAGAGTTATAGGAAATGGTGTAGTAATCCTCATTGCATGTAAAGCTCAGAAATTCATACGTAAGCAAGACCTAAGACATAAATGGATCAAGTATCCAAAGTCATAGCCTGGGCAATACAAAAATACTTAGAGGATGAGAATCTTACAGCAAACACTCATTACAAAGATGATTAATTTCTTAAAACAAAAATGAAAATCTTATTGTAAACTGGCCAATCATATATATCAGATATCCTTATCACTTCAATTAAGTCAATTACTGTGAATTTTGGATGAAATTCGAATTTACTTAATTTTATTTTTTCAAAATTATATTTTATTAAAAAAAATTGAGTGACACTGTTTACTAATATATCTTTCTCATCTTTCCTCATTATTTTTAATTAAAATTTAATATTTATTTTAAAAAGTTGCCATTGTTTCAAGAAATAATTTCATATCACGAATATTAATAATTAGTATCATTAGTATTGTATTATATCTTAAGATAGAACTACAACATTTATATACTAACATATCTTAGCAGAGAAGGGCAAATTATGAATAAAATAAGCCAATGCTTATTTTAAAACGATCTAGCCTCTTAGCAGTTACATGAGTTAAAGACAATAAATTGTATACTGTAGAAACTAAAAAATGAAGCGATTTCTAAAAGATCTAGCCAAACAAGTACAGTAACTCTACCTCATATATATCTTCAATGCTTTTCAAGGGAACTGCACATTCTTCAACAAGCTTCTTGTCCCGTGCACGTGGCTGCATGAATATATTCAATGATTGATAGCAAAAAATCATCTTCACTAGGTGCACATAATAAGAAACATACACTTCAAACTATTTGCCTTCTCATTTCTCATTTCTATATAGGAACAACATTTTGTTTTCTTTTTCTTTTTTATTATGATTTTTTATAATTTAATTTTTTACTTTATTTAATTAACATATATATATATATATTTAATTATCTCTTTTAAGCTTTAATATATATATAAGGTAAAAAACGTTCATATATTTTTATTGTAAATTATATTCATATATTCAATAAATTATAAAAGTGGTGGAGTGTGGTAATCAAGAAAGATAAAAAAAAGAAAAAAAAATTAACACCTTTTTATACATTATATCATATGAGTACAAGAAGGTAACAATGCTAGCACACGGAATATATTATAATTAAAGTTTAATGATTATATATACATTTTTATACATTATATCATATGAGTACAATAAGATATCAACAAAATAACTGTCATGAAAATACACCAATTTTTGTACACCATATTGCTTAGATAGTAGAAAGAAAAAAGAGAAAGAAATAAAGATGAAAACCACATTATGTTTAATTTTTTCCATTCATTAACAAACTGAAAATAGGGGATACAGAATAAGAATAGAAACATTGTTTTGAGAATGGATGCATCATACATGGTTAATTTTGGATTCAAAAGAGCTAAGACAGGGATTGAAACTTATATATTCATCCCATAATCTTTGGATTCACCTTCGAGGCTTTATGATTCCACTGATATTCTGAAGTATACGTAACGGTTTCTTTGGACTTGGAATTATGTGAAGATAATTTAAGAACCACTTTGGCAAAAAGAAGAGATCATTTTATAATCAAACAATCGGAGATAAACACAAGAAGGCAGTATTGTATTACCTCTAGTACATTAGCAAAAAAGTTCAGCATTGAAGGCAATGCTCTTCCGCCAACATAAACTTCTGCTTCCACATTTATATGCTCAAATCTAACTTCAATTGTTGGAATATCAAGCCCAACTCTGCAAATTTAGTTCAACAGAACAGTCATGATTACAAGCATCTCAAATCTTAACCACCAAATAGTTTCAAATCCACCAAATTGTTGAGAATTAAGGTTTTAAATTGCAGTCATGGACACAGTTCATAATCACCATTTTGTGAACCACACCTCTTATCTAATAAGTCCCTTTCATGATTTTTTAGTTTGTCATAAATTTTAACTTAACAATAGTGTGTTAGACAGCATTGCTATTTGCTAGCATTCCTCATAGTTGAAAATTGGGAAATAAACTAACCCTCGGGTGCTAACAACTTCAGATTCTCCAGAAGCCCCAAATGTATAGCGACCATCGGGGCCACGAACACGAACAAGTCTGGTCTTCTTGTAGGACAGAGTTGCGAGTTCCGCCTACACGAACAGATGTCAAAGCCAAATCACATCCAAACCACACAGTCACAACACAACACATTCAATTCAGTTCGAGAACAAGGGCATCATGAAACATCACCCACCTGGAGTTTGGCTTCCTTGGTAAAGGCATGAGCATTGAAAATCTCAATTACAAGTCCCTCACAGTCCAACATGCAGTTCAAGCAGCAGGATGAGGGTTTCTTCGCCTCCTTCGCCGTCGATTCCCTCGACCCTCTCCGCCTTGAGTGTGCCGATTGGGCCCGCCATGCTGGTTGCTGGGGTGACGAGGCCCTCGAAGGTGTCTGAGAAAAGCAAAGAAAATGAAGAGGGAGAGGAAGAGGCACGAGAAAATGAGGAAGGAGGTTCTGCAAGGTTCCCTATTTGGAAGCTAAAGGGATTAGTGCGCTTTACCTTTTATTGAATCCATTATCGACGACATATTTTCCTTCGGAGATATTCCATGGAAATGAGTATCCATGGGAATGGTCCGTGGGAAATGAGTCTATTTCAGATGGAACTTCATCCGTGGGAGGAAGGCCGTCGGAAAGGAGCGCTTTTCTTGTAGTGACCCATTTGACAACCTAGATTTTAAAAAATCAATGTTAACTGATTATTAAGAACATTGAATTTTTTAAAATTGATATTAACATTATACTAGTAACAATAATTTTCAAAAAATCGATGTTAATTATATGCTAGTAACATTGGTTTTTTGAAAACTAATGTTAAGAAATTTCATTTATTCATGAAAATGTCACAGTGAATAATTTAACATCAATTTTTCTTAAAATCGATGTTAAATTGATTATGTTGATTGTATATTTTGTAGTATTAGTCGATAGATAGATGTGTTCAATGTTTCATTTTTTTCTTTAACTTCTTTTTTGCATTTTTCACGTAAAAATAAACTAGATAGATATTCAAACAATTTTCTAAAAGTTAAGCAGTATTGATAAAATATATAAAAATAAATAAATTATTTAAATATTAGTGAAAGTTTAACGTAATAGTAGAATAATACAAGTGCATAAATCTTGTTTTGTTATTTAGTATGTTTTTTCGCTTGATTCTATGACGTAACCACTTAATTGGGGAGAAAGGAAAGTTGGTAAGGATCTGGATTAGTGTCTATGGTCCTTAACAAAACTTTGAATTTAACACGATAAAAAATTAATACAGAATATGCTGAGAAGAAATTGTCCATAGCGATTTCACAAATAAAAACTTTAAGAAATCAAGTTACTAATGTAACGTGCAACTTGAAAAGGGTGATTCTTTGTAGCTTAATTATTGTTTAGTGAAAATACTAACATATTCAAGGATAATAAAACTTGAACTAGATTTTATCACACACGAAAACTAAAACGGTTAGTGTTGTAATAAACTCAAATCTTAGAAGGAAAAGAAAATGGAAACCCTGGTTGAAAATTTTGAAATTATCTCTAAGATGGCTCATTGATCATTCAATTTTTAAATATGACTTTTTTTATTCTTGGGAACCAAAACCATCTGCACTATCTCAAAATCATTCAATATAACCTAATAATGAATGAACATATTAATTGAACCATGCCCAACACACATTGTTACAATGTTTTAGCCCCACAAATTTAAAGTACAACACCAACTACAAAACTAGTTTAGAAGGCAAAGATGCCAGCGACGGCGACGACAGTGACAGCGGTAGAGAATCGAAGAGCGGAGGTTCCGCTGGTGACATCGGCCGGGTCGGATTCCTCTGGGGTGGTGAAGGGGTCCTCAAAAGGCTCGGGTTCAGGAGCGTAGAGCTCGATAGGGTCACTGGCAGGAGCAGGCGCGGTTGAGATGTCAGTCTCATCTGATGGGGTAGGGGATGGAGGAGAGGATAGAGGAGACTCAGCTGATGGGGCAGGTGATGATTTTGATGATGAAGGAGATGATTTTGATGAAGGTGAAGCCTTTGGGGATGCAGATGGGGCTTCATTAGCCATGGCCATGCCAATTATGGCAACAAAAATGAGTGCAAGAACAAGTTGACGTGCCATTTTTAGGGTTTTGTGTTTTTTGTGTTTTCTAGGTTGTTGTTCCTAGCACAAGAGGATTCTTAGAGTAATTGCAGTTATTCTCTATAATGTAATAGAGAAAAACTGCACCAAAGTAAGAATGAGAAATGAGTTTGCATGGGAAGGTTATTTAAAGAGAGATTTGGTGGTGTGAGAGAAGTTATAGGGGTGCATGTGGATGAGATTATTGGACAAGGAAAGGTTTTAAGATTGGATCAAATCAAATGCATGGATGGGTATTGGTGGCTTGTGAGTTAGAAACAAATGAAGAAAACCACAAAAAGAGAGAGAGAGAGAAATTAAATTTAGATAATCTTTTGTGACCATTTGATAGTTGTTTAAATTGAGCGCGAGTCAATCCGGGAGGTGAGGATGTTTTGTTTTAGCCATTTATAAAGCGAGAAAATTGGTAATCATTTTTTAGTAATTTTTTTTATCAAGATTGTTTCTGAGTAAGTGATTACCTATTGAAAAGCTATTTGACTCGACTTGCATATGAAATAAATTTACTTTAGTTCAAAACATCCTCTGACCAAAAGTCGATTTCTAAAACTCAAAGATGGGTTCATAAATTCGAAATACACCGTGATCGACTTCCCAAAAGTTTAGTTTCAAAACATTGGTTGAGCATTCTTACAAATTAAAAACCATTTCAAAGATTATAGTAACATTTATTGGGCTCTTTACTTAAAAACCTCTATTTTCACGTAATAGGATGTAAGAAAAAATGTATTAAATAAAGCCCTTAATTTTTTTACATTGTCAAAAGAAATATTTTTTTTATGATTGGTTTTCTATTATGATGGATTCTAAATTTGTATTATTTTCTTTCTTTTTATTCTTTTTATATTTTAATTTCTTTTGATGTTTCTTTGCCTATTTTAATGTACACTTATGCAACTATTATATTATTGTTAGACTAAAATATGTTTTAGTTTTCATAAAAGTATATATGTTTGGATTCTGTCTCGTAAAATTTTTAGTATATTTTTTATCTTTATAAAATTCAAATGTGTCAAATTTTTGTTTGGAGTTAGGTTCAAATATATATAAACCTACATTCTCAAAGTGACATTTGAAAAAAATTTGGAGTTATAAATTGTCATAAATTGTAAAATCCCTACCACGAATTACATTTTTTTTTATTTTTTACTTTGTAATTTGTGACAATTTTTTAATAATTTGAGACTATTTTTAATTCCAAAAATCTTTAGTAGTTTTGGATTTACTCAAACTTAGTTCTAAGTCAAATTTTGACATATTTTAATTTTGTGAACATAAAAAACTTACTAAAATCTAACTAAATTCAAACATTTTCAATTTTATGTATGAAAAATTATATTTTAGCCTTATTATTATAACATGAGTAAAGATTGAGCACGACTCCACCTGTCTACACTTATGGTTTTCAAAAACCTTTATTGGAAGCATTGGTGATGGTGGGACAACCAAATTTTGATGCAATCTTTGGTTAGGAGATATAACCTTCCTATCCTCTGTTATACCAAATTGCGGTAGACAAACATATATTCATTGCTGATATGGTACGAAGTTCAGCACCAAACTTAGTATGGCAATGGCAGTGGAGAAGATCACCACTGGTATATATGAGAGAGGAATAGATCGAGAATTTGAATTCTTCTTTACAACAAGTGCAATTTCAAAACTCTAGAACTGATTTATGGAGATGGAAATCAAGAGTTGATGGCATTTTCTCTGTGGTGAACATCATCAGTTGAGCTTTGACCCTGCACTCATCTCGCTCCGTGGATTAAAGATTTTTAGAAATCTATAAGCTATGAAGTACAAATACTTCTTTTGTTTGAAGTGTTTTTGTGTCGGACACATTTCTGACACCAACATGTCCAGACACTTATTTGTTTGTTTGATATTTGTCCAACATTTCTTATTAAATTTTTTATTCAAAAATTACATTTTTTTTACTTGAACACTTAAAGTGTCACCTGTACACAATTAATATACTTGAAAAAACATAAAAGATTAGTTTTAAAATATGAATATACCATCATTTAAATATTTTATTATATGTTACTCATATTTCATTTGGTTAAATTAAAATGTCTCTGTTTGTGTGTGTATGTGGTGTCCCCATTTCTTATATTTTAGATATTAACTGCATGTAAGCATTAATCTATAATTCATGTTCAATAACAATCATATCAAGAACATGAAAAGGATTTTGAGAATTCATGAGTTTTACATAAACATACATTTTATCCATAATTGTGGAAGATCCTTTAATGATAGAATGTTTTCTCAGAGTCTTAACCCTTTCAATTATTGTATCTTCTTGTAATAGGGATGAAATACAACTTTCATGTGCAGACAATGATGGCCTTTTATATTTCTATATATTTCTTTTCAGAAACAAATGCATTTTTTATACTTTCTGATAACTGCACCTATTAACAGTTATCTATTTTATAGCTTCCTATAACTTACATAACTTCTAATAACTCTCGTTCCAATATTCCCTTTTTATCTTTTTCTCATTAAATCAAAATAACACTACTTTTATACATAAGACGCATACATATTTTACATTCTCCTACTTGTCTCATGTCATAAAGTGCCCATTCATGATTTAATGAAAATTCATCATCATGCGCATACATAAGGCTAAAGGTTTCATACATTGGCCTCATCATACATCACGATCAGAAATAAAAACCAATATGAGTCATGGTGGTTCTATGCTATCAAATTGACATAGTTCCTTCCATGTACCATCTTATTAGCTCTTCTTCCTGATATGATACTTTAATGGAAGTTTACATCATAATGTCCTACAATAATACTATTATGTCTTCATTAGAGACAAACCCTTTTTTTCAAAATAATCATTCATACATGCATGTATACATAAATTTGAAAATAGAATAATTTTCAGAAACTTAAACATCACTGAATTCAAAGTGTCAATAGCCAATAATTTCAATAATGATCAACATTCATTAGCTGACATAATGCACATACTATAGACATGACCAATAAATGTTTTGGGCGATAATCCCTTTGTCAAGGGATCAGCTATCATAAGATCAGTGCTAACATGCTCCATAGACACTATGTTTCTGAACCTCTTCTTTAACGGCAAAGTATTTCAATTCCATATGTTTAGCACATTTGGAATACTTGTTGTTTTTTAGAAAAGAAAACTACTGTGGAATTATCACAATAAATTTTCGGTGGCCTATCAATACTGCCGACCAATTCAAGCCCTGAAATAAAGTTCCGCAGCCATTTAGCCTGAACCATGGCCTCAAAGCATGCCACAAATTCAGCTTTGATAGTGGATGCAACAATTACAAACTGCTTTGCACTTTCCATGATATAGAGGTTACTATACCTCATATAAGTAAGCATGTGATCTTTAGTTCCTTGCAAATATCTTAGAACTTTCTTTGCAGCTTTCCAATGATTCATACCAAAATTACTCTGGTATCTTTTCAACATTTCAACTGCAAAACGAATATTTGGTCTCATATAAGTTTGAGCATACATTAGGCTCCCAACAAGTGATGCATATGGAATTGCTTCCATTTCCTTTCGTTCCAATTCATTCTTAGGACATTGCATGAGACTAAACTTGCTCCTTTCTAAATTGGTACTGGAGACGATGAGCAGTTTTGCATTTCGAATCTCTAAAACTTTATTAATATATGCTTTATGAGACAGACCCAACAATCCTTGTGATTTATCACGGAATATTTCTATCACAATCACATAGGATGCCTCATTCATATCTTTCATTTCAAAATTACTAGAGAGAAACTTCTTAGTCTCATTTAAAAGACTAAGATCATTAGTTGCAAGCAAGATATCATCAACATACAGAATCCGTAATATAAACTTACTCTCACTGACCTTCAGATATATACACTGATCAACAATGTTTTCTTTAAATCCAAAGGGAACAACAGTATCAATGAACTTAAGGTACCATTGTCTTGAAGCTTGTTTAAATTTTTATATTGATTTCTCAAGTTTGCACACTCTGTGCTCTTTTCCCTTTTCTATGAACTCCATCGGTTGGTCCATGTACACATCTTCCTCTAAATTCCCATTTAGAAAGGCTCAATCTGGTGTAATTCTAGATCATAATGAGCCACCAATGTCATATGATTCTTAGAGAATCCTTTCTTGAAACCGATGAAAAAGTTTCTTTGTAGTCAATGTCATCTTTCTGAGTGAATCTCTTTGCAACAAGTCTGGTCTTATAACATTCTAAGTTACCATGAGAGTAATGTTTGGTCTTAAAGACCCACTTACAACCAACTTTCTTGCACCCTTTTGATAACTTAACAATATCACAAACTTTATTCTGTTTCATAAATTTCAACTCATCTTTCATGGCATGTAACCACTTATCACCATTATCATTATTCATAGCTTATGACAACGTAACTGGATCATCCTGAATACCCATGTCAAATTCAAACTCTTGTAGATATACCACATAATCATTAGGAATAACAGATCTCATTTCTCTTTGAGATCTTCTTAATGCTATTTGTTGTGATTCTTCTACTATGGGCTCACTTGGTTCATCAATAGTAATTTCATCATGAGTAGTGGGATCATCAATTCGTTCTTCATTATTATTGATTGGTTCAATAACATGAGGAACAACAACTTTACTAGAGATACAAATCAATGGAACTTGTATTCTCACTTCATGAATATCCACTTTACGTGGTATTTCACTCCCACTAACTTCATCATTCTCAATGAACCTAACATTTCAAGATTCAATGATCCTCGTAGTATGATAAGGACAGTAAAATCTATACTCTTTCGACTTTTCTGGATAACCAATGAAATAACCACTGATTGTCCTTGCATCCAGTTTCTTTTCTTGCAGATTGTAATATCTAATTTCTGCCTAACAACACCAAACATGTAAGTGTCTTAAATTAGGTTTCCTTCCAATCCAAAGTTCAAAATTAGTCTTTGGGACTGACTTACTAGGAACCATGTTTAATACGTACATGACAGTTTTTAGAGCATAAGTCCACAATGAAACGAGTAAAGAAGAATTACTTAACATACTCTTAACCATATCCAACAAGGTCATATTACGCCTTTCTGAAACACCAATTTGTTGTGGTGTACCGGGCATTGTGTATTGAGTACAAATACCACGCTTTTCCAAGAATTTAGCAAATGGGCCCGAAAGTTGTCGATTTTCATCATACCTTCCATACCATTTTCTTTATTTTTATTTTGAATAGTTTACATAGTTTTATTTTAATTTTACCAATTAAAATTTAATTTCATACATTAATATATAAATTATTTGCATAAAATATTTTATATAATTTATACAAATTTTTGTAAATTTATTTTAATATATAAATTATTTTTACTATAATTATATAAATAAATATAATTGCATCAATTAATATGAAACTTATGTTACGTAACTTATACAAATTACATAAATTCATTTTAATATGTAAATTATTTTTATTATAATTATATAAATTACTAAAATTTAACTATTTATCTTTTTAGAAAAGTTACATGTTAATATTTTTGTTTTAACTATAAAAATTTATTTAATAAATAATTATTTATTTAATAAGTAAATTTTTTAATGTAATTTATACAAATAATTTAAATTTATATTCATATATAAATTATAAGAAAATATAATTAAAAATACCAAAATGTAGCTCAAAACCACTCAAAACAAGTCCTAAATAAACAAAATTGAAGTCTAGAACTTTGAAATTTGAAGTCTTAAAACAATAATACAAAATATTAAAGTCTAGAATTTTGGAGTCTTTTTTTTTTTGTAAAAACTTTAAATCTTAAAACAATATTACAAAATGCTACAAGTTAGTAGTTATATAGTTATATTTTATTTTTTAGTGGGTTAGGCGTGATGAACCGAGTCAATAATTGGATCAAATCCAATTTCTAAATTAATTGAAGAGGCACTCCTTTTTTTTTAGCTCGGGCTAGTTCAAATCCATAATGGATCGGATTAACTCATGGCATTAACTTCCTACACCAGACACATTTCTTATACACCCAGCACTTTTGTCAAAATGCCAATATTGTCCTTGTCAGTTTTGCTTTACTTTTTATTTTCACATACACCAGCGTTCGTCTTCTTCCTTCGCTCTTGTTCGCTCTTCTTCCTTCTCGCTCTCTAGCTTGGATTGGCTTGTTGGTTTGGTGTGGAGGTCGTTGTTAGCAGTCGTGGAGGTTTCATTGGCCGGAATCGTCATCGGAGCTGGCGTTGTGTAGCTGGAAACACTCATACGGATTGGCAATCCGTAAGGCTAATACGAATTGACAATCCGTAAGGCTCATACGGATTGACAATCCGTATGAGTGCATTTTTTTGTTTTTATGTTTGTTTTTATTTTTTTAATTTTTCTTAAATGTTTGTGTTGTTTTTGTTAAAGGCATTTTTTTTCATTTTAAGTAACAATGTGTTGACTTATGATTTTGTTCAGGTAACTTTGCGAAGCGGATGTCCGATGCCACCAACTGCTTTATTATGGTGAAGACATTGTCATTCTCAAGCACAGCACTGGCCAACAAGTTATATTAGTCGAATGCAAAAATATAACAGTTTGACTAGATTAGCCATAGATTATGTGGAATTGGGAAGTCAAAAGTGACTCATTTGACATTACTTTGTTATTTGATTAGAATGAATTGTGTAATTCTTGTATGGTAATTTGATTTGTTCAGCTATTGCGAAATGAAAAATGTGGTCATTTTATCCACACATGATGTTTAAACAATTAAAATATTAATGTCATTAAGCCAAAATGTTAACAAATCTGTTCATATATTGGCCTATGCCATACAAAGATGAAAAAGTCAAAGTACGTCATTTCGTATACACAATCAACTCCTGGGACGTCTAGACCTGACATACACATTCCTATCGTCACACACACCGCGAGCTAATGTGATACACTGGTCTACTATGTCGAATGCGTCAGTGCCAGCGGTAACCATTCGAAGATCTATCATTTGTTGCAATCTCTGGGCAATCGTGTGGCACACACCCTGAATAGAAGAATGAAAAACATGTAAGA
>PYAF01004265.1:277330-294848 GCA_007407185.1 Glycine tomentella | reverse complement strand
CGCGAGCTAATGTGATACACTGGTCTACTATGTCGAATGCGTCAGTGCCAGCGGTAACCATTCGAAGATCTATCATTTGTTGCAATCTCTGGGCAATCGTGTGGCACACACCCTGAATAGAAGAATGAAAAACATGTAAGACAATAATGTCACCAAACAATGCAAATAACAATCAAAACCAAATGACTTTAGCTTACCACTGCATGTGGTGGCATGTGTCCCTCAGCAGGTGCAACATGTCCTTGTGGAACAGGTGGTGGATTTGGTATGATAGGAGGACGTCTAATGGGCTCCCCAGGCTGTGGCGGAATCATAAAAGGGTGAGATATTTGGTAGAACCAACCAAAATAATCTCCATGACACTGACCAGGGAAAGTAGCTAAATCTCCGGTGACCGCAAGAAAGTCAGAATACTGAAGCCACCTACGATCGACCTCTTTAGTGGATGGGGAGCCCAACGTCAGGAGAGTTGGAATACTCTGAACAAAACCAAATTGTCTGGGTACCCTCTCCGGTTGGTATCTCACAATGTACGAGCCCCACCGGAGATGTCCTGAGAAAAGAGAAATGACTTCAAATCCACGGATGTCTCGATGATCGGTGTACGGTGTCCAAGAAACACCGTCAATCGTCAACCTATCCAGTCATCGTCGATATGTTGGGACAGGTAAAGCCTTCCTTGCCTTCCAGCGACATGCCCGTGGTTAGCTCTGAAGGTACTCCTCATCAACAACCGTTCTGGCAAGTCCAGGAAAATGCTCGTACACCCAGCACTGTAGTGACCACAAAATAGAAAACAATTAACATATTATATGACTACGCAACCATTAAACTTCAAACAAAAGTCAATTTAAATGTCATATATACCTGCAGCAAACTAATATAACCAGCAACATGCTTTCCGTGGTGCTGACACGCGTAGTTGAGGTTATCATACATGTGTCGGAGTGCAGTCGCTCCCCAACTGAAGTCCCCAGCCTGGTCGAGATCGCGAAATGCCTCTAAGAATACCACACCGATATGTGAGCCACTCTTGTTAGCGAAGATCGTGCAACCAAGCAAATGGAGCAAATATGCTCTGGCTGCCACTGTCCACTCCATCTGCTGACACTTAACAGCATACAATTCTCGCAGCCATGACAGACGAACATATGCGCCATGGCATTGTTTTGTCTCTGCTTCAGCCTCTTCAGTTGTAACCTCAAGCAACTCCACCAGCAATTCAACTGCCTCCACTACATCCAATACATGATATGTCTGGAAGGTCCCCATCACTGGCAGATGTAGCAACGATGCGATGTCGTCCAGCGTGATACTCATCTCCCCGATCGGCAAATGGAAACTACTTGTCTCCTTATGCCATCTCTCCACAAAGGCTGAGATTAAACCCCGATCACCTATCTCCAAAGAACAGGTGATAAGTGGGCTTAACCCCGTCCTGGCAACCAAACCTTCGATCTCAGGTGCGGGCCTACCAAATTTCTGCACCTTTCGCCCATGAGATGCTAACTTCAGCTTAGGTCGTTCCTGAAATAATTGTTAATTACATACCAGCAAACAAGTCACAAAGATAAAAATCAAATGTAATAAACAAATGTAATTATATTCATATGCAATCGTACCTCTCCCATCCACACCTTAGCTGCGATGTGATCAGCATAAAGAGTCAACACTGAAGTGTCATGTGGGCCACCAGGAAATCCCTCGACCTCAGCATTAGTGGTTGCCTCAACCTCAGCATCAATGCTTGCCTCGACCTCAGCATCATCAGGTGCAACAATATCACCAACATCGACGGCTTCCTCAGCAGCCACATCGTCAACAACACTAATCCTTCTCCGTTGTCTTTGTGCGGATGCCGTCGGCCTTCGTCGTGTTGGTGGTTCTTCTTGAACGGCTTCTCTACCCTCTCTGGCCAATGCCCACCCTAGTCCTCTCATTTTAACCATTATCTAACATTCATTCAAACCAATTTGTTAATTACAACTTCAAATAAATTCATTCTCTTAAAAATGAAAATAACATATATACAATCACAGTCAGATGTGCTCCAAGAATCGAACCTATCCAACTTCAAATCTAAAGTGCCTCTAATTAGCTATAACAACAAGAAAAAGCTCAACTCCAAACAAAGATTTTCAGTAAAATAAACTGATGAATTGTGATACTGTTATAGATTTCAAATGGTATAGATTCCATAGACTCAATATGTGTAAGGCACCTAAAGCCTACACTTCTTATTTATCTTTGTGTGCGTGTGCATGCTTATAACACACATAAATGCTCATCAATCAAACACATTTCAGGGCTCATAGGATCCATACAGGCAACTCAATCCACATCATTTCCAGCAATTTTTTTTAATTTAAAAAATGTCAAAAAATACATACAGATCAGCAATCCGTAAGGTCCATACGGATCAGCAATCCGTATGGGGTGTTCGGATTGTGAATCCGTATGGGGATTGACTTGTGCTTACGAATTCATGGCTTCTCTTACGGATTCAGTGATTTCTTCAAACAGATTGGGAATCCGTAACCATCATACCTAATCCATATATCTAATCAACGTAAACGATAGCAGAAATAAAAAAATAAAAGCCAGAACTCACGGATTCTAATGGAAGTCAATGGCGGATTCTAATGGAGAAGACGAAGCGCACACAGCAGCAACGGACCGGAGAAGGAGAAGAAGCGGGAGCGGAGAAGATGAAGAAAAGATTGCTGGGTGTATAAGAAAAACTTCAAAGCGGTCCCTTTACTTAATAATTTTAACATGGGGATTTTCGGAATTACCGTATTCATTGCTGGGTGTATAAGATATACTGGTGTAGGAAGTTAATCCCGTAGTTGGGTTTGGATGGGTTTCGACAACTCTAACTTGGAATGGCGAATTTTGTTTAGTTATTTACCCAAAAATCAAACTAAGGCACGGTCCACAACGAATTTCGGTTGTGCACCTAGTCTTCGTCTTCTTAGTAAACAAGTTCCCGTTCTCACGCACGCTTGCGACCCACCTGAACAACGTAATTTATAGAGACTATACCTTGACTCACCAACACCAAGCTTATATGCTTCTTGAGGTTTTGTGCAACTGAAAAACCCTATGCAATGGAGAAGAATTCTGTAACTGAGGACGAATGTCAAGCCATGATTCACAAGAGTTTCCGAAGTATGCCAATTTTTCCTTCTACATTTTCTTTCTTACTTTTCCCCTCATCAATACTCTTATACGTCTTGTCAGGGTTTAGGGTTTATCATACCCCACTATATTTTCTCATGTATACAAATTTTCTATAGCTTTTTTTTTTCTTACTGAGGAAGTTTATCTTCAATTGGGTCTCGAGATTGTTGGGAAAAAATGTGAACTTTCAAGTTTCGCCTTTTGAAAGTGTTATTTCTCTCTGAGCAATCAGTGTTATGAGAGAGGAGGGTAACCAGGAACGTGATTTTCTGGGCTTTGTTCTGATTCAGATTACTTTTATGGGTTTTATTCATTATTCTCTGGAAGTTTATTTTAGAATTGGGTTTTTAGATAGTGTGGGGTGTCTGTGAAGGATCACTTGTTCTTTGATGAATATGGATGAGTTTGGGTTATAAGTTTTTAATGTATAATATGTGATGAAATGTTATTGGGAGGCAGAGGTTTTTGATAAGTTGGCTGTAGGATGAGGAAACGCTGATACTTGGTTTGGAAGTCTGTGGATTTCTTTGAGGCAAAACATTATTATTCTGCAAGATTGGTTATATGTGTATTATGTGGCTATACAAGTAATTGGCACCGCATTACTTTTTTGCTGTGTGGAATACCAAGTCACAGGTTTTGGTTGGTGAAGCTATATGATTCTTAAATGGAATGGTTCGACTCTTTAAGAATGATGTTGGGTTTTATTTTGCTATTCTGTGTTTTTGTAATGAGTCTTGTTTTGGGCACCTCTTGTGCTTAATTCAAGCATTTTCATGTTAATAAATCAGTTTGCTCATAAAAAGAAAAATGGGTTTTGAGATTTTTGGTCAGGAATCTGTTTTGAATGTGTTTTGTTGTTAATTGGTGGGTTCATTTCAACTTTCCTTGACAGCTCCAATGGTGCGGTTTTTGAGGGAACGTTTAGAGAAAGCTGGGTGTGCTGTAGGAGACAATTTTTTCAAAGCTGTTACTTGCGACAACAAAATGGCTGGTGCATATGTTCGTCGTGAAGGGGTACTGATTTCTTTGTTCTCTTTACTTTTGTTTGGTCTTTTTATTCAAGTAAACTTTGATTCATGTTTTCCTATGGGGATTTCATGTGTTAATTATGTTTAGCCTCCTATTATGTTAGAATTATGCTTCTTCATATACTATTAAGAAGCTGATTGAACTTTTGTTTCATGAAGAAATAAGCTCTCAATTCTAATACTGCTTCCATGTTTTTCTGGTTGAATTAGTATTGTGATCAATGCTTTTGCTCTGGTTGGATGATAAAGTATGCAATCGGCTAGTATTCATTTCCTCCTGTTTTGGTGTGTTTTTGTCACTTTGTCTCACTCTCAGGTAAAAGTGTGCAGCAATTATGTACGAATTCAAGACGACGTCAACATGGTGGTAACTCGGGAATTAATTCATGCGTTTGACGACTGTCGTGGTGCTGACTTGAATTGGTCTGATTGTGCTCACCAAGCTTGTACTGAGGTTCCTATCTTACAGTGTGTTCCTATCCAGATTATGTTTTTTTTTTTCTTTTCACAACTTTTTACCCCCTAATTAATATTTCTTTATGAATTATGATGTTGTGAAACAGATACGAACGAATCATCTAAGTGGTTCTTGTCATTACAAGCGGGAATTACTAAGAGGATTTTTTAAAATACGAGGGCATGGACAGGTTAACTTTTTATTTCCCTCATTCATTAATACCAACCCATTTATTTTAGTTGAATTTTTTCATAGATTACACTTGGTAGCTTTTTATGGCTACTTTTTAATACACAGTATCTAGTTATCAATTGGAGGAAGAGAAAATATTAAGGTCAACTAAATTCCTCCTTCCACAGAAGCATTACTCTCATCTCAAAAGTTTTAAAATTGCTATTTGAGACATCGATTGGTAGTATCAAGCATCTCACAGACTTTTGCTAGTTTGCTAGTTTCTTGTACACGTGGAGGATTAGGAAGAGTACAATATTTAAACAACTAGCTATTGAACTTACATATTTTGAATCTGATCTTCAAATAAAAGGTTCCACGGGGATAATAAAATTATAAAAATGAGGAATGTAGTCTTGATCATTTTATTTGAAATAACAATTTTAATTGAAGTCTACGTCTATTGTCACTACCTCTAATGTCATTTATGTAAGCAATTAGTGCATTATTTAAAGATTGAGATAAGGAAAAGTAAATCCTCATGGTTGTTGATATCTAAATTATAGCAAACTGACATGACCACCCCTCTTGTTAGTTGAATTCTCTTAATCATATGCACTATGTATTTTGTTGGAAGGATTTCTTTGGGGCGGTCAAGAATCTGTTTAGATCTGATATATCATACTTGACTGATAAGTATATCAGATATGATTGGATCAATACTGAGAATTAGGTTATAGGATCAAGATAGAAAGCCAAACACTCACAAACCAATTGAAGTCATCCATGTCAAATTTTTGAATACTTGGTATAATTTTCTAGGGACGGTGATTGGTAGCTAGAATTTTGTCTGTATGACAGAGATTAGTGCAAATGTCTTACTGTATCGGTGGAATATAGAATTCAAAGAGAGAGTAGACAACACCTATCCTTTTAACCACAGTATTGTTTTGTGATGGTCAGTAAATGTCATCTAAAGAGAAAATATAATTCTAGAGCTATCTAAAAATTTAGATTGTATTAAACTGTCATGTATGCTTGTGATCCCAAATCCACAATACCAAATACTCTGTCGTTTGTACTTAGGAGCCATACTTTGTTAACATGATTCTTATATTTTGTTGAATCAGATAAGAAAGAGGAGATAGAAGTTTTAAGGTAGAGGGAGTTAATCACCAGGAGGACTGGTTTGACATTAATGCCTGTTTGGTAGTGGAGAGAAAATAGGGTAGATGGAAATAAAGAGAGAGTGGAAATAGGTGAGAAATAAAGTGGAAAGTAAAGGTGTTTGGTTGAAGAGAAATAGAAAAGAGATGAGGATTGAGATAGAGGGATGGGTGGAAATAGGTGAGATATAGTGTGTCTGTCTCCCTTCACAAATTGCCTATGGCGGTTGGCAAAAAATCCACCACGCCATGGCGCTTCCATTTAACAACATTGATGATTATGAGGTGGTTTATCTCATTAGTGTGCTTTACAATAGCATAATCATTCTTATAGGCCCCCTATGGTCAAATGATGTACATTAAATTGGTTAAGGAAGACTAGAGAATAAAATTCATGGAAACTTATCCCGTTTGCTCGATTTCTTGTCACATAATGATGCGGCAGTATTTCCAATTTGTTGGATGCTAGCATGTGTTGCCAAACCTTTAATTCCCATCCTCCTGACTGGCCACTCTAGCCAGTGAAATTTAAAATCAAACAGTATATGGTTCACAATTTAGAAAAAGAAACTTCAACCATTCTTTGATGCATTTGTTAATACAAATTGAAGCATGGTTTTTTCTTTGTTCACAGTTTTAATTTATGTAATAAAGTTGAATAGAAGATTGGTTTAATCTTTTCTCTTTCTATCTCTCTCTGTCTCTCTCTCTTTTTCTGATATATATTTTCTTTTATCATGATTATATGATCCTTACATCAAATCGCTCTTTCTATATTGCTTTATACTATAACAAGCTTGCTATCTCTAAAGATTGTGTCATTCAAATTCAAAACCACAGTGGCCTTTGGGCCATAAATAATGGTAAAATTATTTACTACACAAATTAGAAAGGCTAAAATATAGCTTTCCCCATTAATCTTTGCTTCATTTGCATTGTACGCTCCTCACTTTAAGAATGTGCAATTGATCCCATGAAATTTATCTATAGTGCTTAGTTTTTCTCCTAAGCCAACACCGTTAAAACTTAAAAGTACATAGTAGTGCTGTGTGAACTATCCAAAATGACAACTTTGGGTCGTAAATAACGGTAAAATTATTTACTACACAAATTAGAAAGGCTAAAATATAGCTTTCCCCATTAATTTTTGCTTCATGTGCATTGTACGCTCCTCTCTTTAAGAATGTGCAATTCTTCCCGTGAAATTTATTTATAGTGCTTAATTTTTCTCCTAAGCCAACACCGTTAAAACTTAAAAGTATGTAGTAGTGCTGTGTGAACTATCCAAAATGACAACTTTTAGTAGGATCCTGCTCTTTCTTGAATCCCTGCCTTTCCTCCATTGTTGGTGATATTAGCTCTTCATTTGATCACAAAGCTCCACCCTGTTAAAGAAACGAGCATCCATTTTTATGGAGACTGTACATCCAGTCAACTACAATGCAAAATACTCGAGTCTCCTGCAGCTACATGGAAAAGTACTATTTTTCTTTTATAACCTGTGACATATTATCTTACTGAAACTAAAGAGATCTCTGGTATGAAAATAACAGAATAATATATAATCTTAACAGGTATTATAACTATAAGAAATTTTAGCTATATGGTAGTGTTCATATTGACTCATGGAATAGTTGACAAGAAAAATAAGAATATTTTGGTCTTCGTCATGCAAAAGGAAATTGGTGATTTGTTTTGGCTTCAATCCTATTCTTCATATGGTGGGAAGGGAGGGTTGAAAACTAATAGTTTGGAAAGTGGAGCAGGTAAAGTAGGCGCTCCATCCTTTATTTGAAGTTTAGATTATGGCGGTTAATTGAATGGGTTATTAGCATAATTTGAAAATCTTAGGTGTTAACTTACCCTAATTTTAAAGCTAGTGTTTTTGTGCCCGACATGTAGATGGTTGACTTGATCTTGCTTAGGTATAGCTCTGTCCAAAATATGCCTTTCATTGACTGAGGTTCGAGCTGTATGGATTGTGACTCTCTTCTTCAATGCATATAACATGGCTTGGACAGGGGTTCGGTACCTGTAAATGGAACTTCAACACTTTAGTCAATAGTAATTTTTACCAGAGTGAGGGGTGTGTAGTAAAAGCATACTTGATACTGTTGATGTTGGTGATATTTTAGGGGTCTGAGATGGGTTAGATTCTTTCTCATGTGACCCAAGGCCTCTAAAGGGAAATATTAACATACTAAAGTAAGACACTATAGGACCACCATAGCAGCGTAGCAATGCGGAGCGGCCCCTTACATATTACAGGGGCTTTCGTAGCAGAGCAGTTTAGTGTAGCAAGCACAGTGGACCAAATAGCAGGTTGTATAGGGGTCTTAGTGATGCTATATTGCACTGGGTTTATTCCAGAAAAGCCCTCCGAAATGAGATGTTAGGGCTTGGTTGGCTATTTTTGGAATTTCAATTCCCAAAATGGAAATCTTCAAGGATAATAGTAGTGAAAATGATACACAAGAAGGCTTTAGGTTAGAAGATGATGATTTATGATTTCTACCTAGGGAACTCGTATTTGCTTTTGTTGGTATCTACTTGCATGTTTCGATTATTACACCTATGACTTTTTATTGTTAATTATGAATGTCATTTTGAGTATCTTTTATCATATTTGAGAATTTATACGTATATAGTAGTTATAAACTATATAAAAAATTTCAAAATAGTGGGTATCCTACTATAGTGTTTTTGGGGCCAGTTGCTATCCTGGATTCAAAACATTGGACTCTATCACTTTACTCTGGGCTGAGGTACACTATACTGTACCTAAGTGTATTATAGTAATATTGTTCCTAAGCGATGGCATTAACTTCAGTCAACACCTAACATGGTGATTCACGCCAATTCTAAATGGATTAGGAAACAGTAAAACTGTGGAGTAATTATTTTATGAAAAACAAAACTGCAGAAGCATAACTAATAGTGCCATACGACTGCTACTGCTTTTTCCTAATACTCAATATACCTTGTTCTAGTGTTATTAATGGCAGATGGCGGAAGGCCAAAATTCTGCCATATAAACCCACCATTGCACCTTATGGTGCATCCCTTCACAAATTGCCTATGCCGGTTGGCAAGAAATCTGCCGTGGCAGAGCCATGGCCGCTATTTAACAACACTGCCCTGTTCTTTCTTGAAGGGGGTGGGGGACGCTAGGCTCTCTTCTGTTCATAAGCATGATGATTAAGCCAAGTAATGTTACATTTTTTCATTAAAAAGACTTTTACATGATTGACATCTAATGGGTAAAAGGAGTTTATAAATGAATTTAACTTGAAGTCTGGTACAATTTTCTGTTTTCCTTAAAATTACATGTTATTATTCAGTTGCTTTTGTCATGCATTTGCTTTAGTATATATCAGTATTTTAGATTTTTTTTTTTGCTGTAATTTTTTCTATACTGAATTAATGTTATGGAACTTGAAGGAATGTATCAAAAGAAAAGTTATGCAAGCCTTGTCTCAAAATCCAAATTGCTCTGGTTTGGCTGCCAAGGATGCTATGGAAGCTGTATGGGATGTCTGTTACAATGATACACAGCCCTTTGATAGAGCTCCATAGAATCTGCATGGTTTGATACTAACACATAGTATAGTCGCCATTCACGCTATTCCTTCTTCGCGGAACATTTTTGGTAGGCACTGGCTTAGAATAATAATGGCCATTGTTAAGTACTACAAATGTGATTCAAATTGAATGCTTAATTATTTTTTGGTGGAAATCTCGCATATTTTGTCTTGGCAATTCCGCCTGGAAGATCATACTGTCGTGCTGTGCACATTTATTGTTTCTAGATTCTTCAGTTAAATTATAATTTCAATTTGGGAGGCATGTCAATGGAGTGGGAATGCTACACAATTTGTCATCTGGGTTCTAGATGAGTAATTCTTTCATGATTTATGGTTTTAGAAACCTTCATTTTTAGGGTTCTTCCAAGTATGTGTTGGCTGAATCCTGGTTTATTCTTTTATGTAGTTCCTTTTCTCCGAATATGTATGAAATTTGCTAATAACTCAAGTGGAGCTTCTGTTGATTTGAGGCTTCAATCATAAGGTGGAGTTGGCCAATAAGGTTCATCAGATTTCGAAAATCACATCAAACCAAAAGATCGAGGTCGCAAGTTAGATCCAAGAAAAAGAAATTAGCACAATGTAGTTGGTTGCCTTTTTCTAATTGCATTTAACACATCAATAAGAAAAATGCAATTTTCAAAACAAAATGCGTTAAAAAAAATGAAATTGAAATGGTTCTTAATTCAATTTCAAAATAGTTTTACATTCATTTTCAAAACAAAGAAAAAATGTTTTATGAATTTGATTTAGTTATTAAAAAACACATTCTCATCACCATCATCATTTCACCACCATTCCATTGGCATCGTTGCTATCACCATACCCTGCCACTTACGCCTCCACCACTATCGTTACATTGTTATTACTCACACCATCACCGTCAATATTCCATCCCCACCATTGTTGTCATTGTCGTCACTCCCACCCTTGTTATCTTTGTCATTATCATTACTTCATAGTAGAGTGAGATAAGATATAACAATTGACTTATTTTACTTATCTTTAATTTGCAATTTTTTTTTTAAAAAACAAAACAAAGATAAACCAAAAACTCAACTAAAACTGTTTTATTTTTAATTTCAAAATTAAAAACGAGAAATTACCTTGAATGGGGTCTTATCATTGCCATTCATTTCAAATCATAGTTGTAAAACCTGATTCTGCTCGGCCGATCGGAACGGTTCAGCCGAGACCTAGTGATATAACCGAACCCCAATTTCGCTATTGGACTGTTTATGCATGTGGCCTAGGATGACTCGACCAAACACGACAGATTTTGAGAAAATCCGAACTAGGTTGTGCACGTTAAAACAAAATTGCCAGGCTCAAGAACAACGTTGTTTTGAATCAACCTTAAAACCTTAGTGGCTCATCTTCACGCTTGAGTCTCGACCCTTCTCTTTATCTTCACGCTCTTTCCTTCTCTTCATCTTCACGCTCGACTCAACCACCACCACACTTCAAGTTGTTGTCGTCGCCACTGCTACAATGTGAGGGAACTCACCGCGGAACTCACCGCGTCGACCTCGTCACTGGTAACACGGACGAAGACATCAACGACTTGGGAGGGGTTGAACTTCGGCAGCATTGTGAAGCGGTGATGATCGAAGAGGAAGATGAGTGTTACTGTTAGGGTTTCAAAGCGAGAAAATGAGGCGTAGTAGGAAGAGATGGTTATATATATTGGGTATTATGGTTTTTGCTTATTCTCAAACTGAAAGCTTCTATTTGGGCCTAATCTAGCCGAATCCACATACTCATAGGATGTTGCTTCTTGTAATCCTTTTATTGCTTCCTACACTTTCCATTTTGCATTCCAAAAGGGGCTCATTGCATTCGTAATGGACTTTTCATTATATAATGGGAAGTGCATAAAACAATAATAGGAGTGCAGAAAGTTTATCCACACTTTTTTTGTTTATTGGGAAACTGGGCTTCTAACTCATTTTGGTTATTTAAAACTAGATTTGTGTTTTAATTTAGGTAGTTGCTATTTAGATTCTCTTTTATTACTAATACACTTCAAATTGTGTTATCAACTTTAATATTTCAATTGTTATTTTAGATTTTGGAGTATGGAACTATGGATGAAGTTTTCTTCATCAAACAATGTTAGTTATAAACTTATATATAATAGATACATATATAATTTTAAATTTTTTATTATAGACTAGGTCAAATCGGGTCAATTATTGGCCCACCGGTTGACCCACTACCTCGACCGGGTCAATGACCAGACCGATTTTCATAACATTATTTCAAATTGTTCTTCGTTGAGAAAGCCTTTTACATAATAGTAGTAATAAGTTACGAAAAAAAAAAGTTATACAATGACTGGGTAAAAAGTTTTACACATTCATGAAATCACAAACACCATGTATGATAAGTTTGTCGACTTTTAAAATAATTAACTTAGAATATGATTTATTAGGTAGTTGCTATTTACACTCCCTTTAATTATTAATACACTTCAGTTATGCTATCAACTTTAATATTTCAATTGTTATTTTAGATTTTAGAGTATGGAACGATGTATGGACTTTTCTTAATTAAATAATGTTAGTTATAAACTTATATAATATATATTCATATATATATATATATGTAATTTTAAATTTTTTAATATAGACCGAGTCAAATCGAACCAATTACTAGCCCACCGGTTGGATCACTGACCCACTACTTTGATTGGGTCAATGACTAGGGTTTCATAACATTGTTTCAAATTATTCTTTGTTGAGAAAGCCTTTTACATAATAGTAGTAATAAAAACAAAGTTATACACTAACACGATAAAATGTTTACACAATCATCAAATTATAATTATCATGTATGATAAATTTATTGACTTTTAAAATAATTAACTTTAATAATAATTTATGATTAGATAATAATATAAAATTATCATTGCATAAACATTTAACTCATAAGTTATGCCCTGAAACGTATGTCTCACATTTTCTCCCCATATCTACAACTGTTGTTAGAAGTTGTGTCCCATCCCTTTAAATAATGATGAGGAAAATGTTTTATAGCATTCAAAGTCGTAATGGTTTTTGTAAACGTAATTTTTTCATTTTTAACTTGTTTTCTTAATTTTTTTAATTTTATTTAATATTTGAATATATTTTTTAAACATGGCTCTTCCTCTTCGCAGATCGATCCGGTGCTGATGGTGCTACATCGACGAGCAGAGGCACCGCGCCTCCGCGCACCGTTCCGCCGGCTACCACAAGAGAGAGAGTTTACGAAGGAGATAGCGTAAAAATCCACCTCTCCTCTATTTTTCTTTTTCTCTTCCTCTCATGAAAAAAATTCACCTTGTTATTTGTACAATTTTCTTTTACTTCCCAAAGATCTCAACACTTAAAATATGAAAAAATAATCATCAACTTCATCAGTTCAAGCAGCCGAAGCTTGTCTACAAATATAAATAATGAAAAAGAGATAATGAACCTCCAGGAAATTGGAAAATGAAGCCTGTTCACAATCCTTGTTTGCTATCATCAAACAAATTAGTAGGGGCCTCTGGAAGTCCAGATTTTTCTGAGAGGATGGGAAAAGCATTCGGCGTCGAGTTCATTTTGTTTTCATCTTGTTCAACAACAAAAGAACACAGACAGGACATGGAAAAGTGGAAAAGAAAAATAATTAATAAAAAAAATGAAAAACAAAAAACTTGCTCATCTGGTTACTTATTCCACACTTCCTCTACTCCCAACCTCAACCCTTCTTCATCTTCTGGTTGGTGTTGGTTGGCTCGGATTTGGTCATGGAAGTGTTTGATCTTGCGGATCTAGCCAAATATGGGTGGTTAACGACGGTAGAGGTGGTGGGTGGTACCGTTTGGTCCATCTCTGAACTGGGTTTGGTGGTTAAGGTTGGATCTGGAATGGTTTTTTGGTATGGTGGGTGGTACTGTTTGGTCCTCATCTTCTGAAAGTGTGGTGAAGGTGAAGGTGCAGTGGCCATGGTGGGTGGTTTGGTGCGGTGGTCATAGCTAGAAGTTTGGCACCAATTTCTCCTTTCCCGGCAAGGAAGAAAATTAACAGAAAAAGGATTAAAAAAATATTATTATTATTGTTCTGGAGTCACAATTGGGCTCATGTCAAGGCCCAAACAGTTAATGATATGTAAACTGATCATAGCCCGATATCGAGATTCAACGAATAGGATTAAAGACTTAGTCCACTCAGGTAGTTACTAACGTGCAGGTGGAGGCCGGAGATATAGGAACCACTCGTGCACGATGCAGTTGGCCAACGGTCAGGTAGTTTATCTATAAATATGGCTTGCTCGTTGGTGAAAGGTACACATTCACTCTAGCTCTCTCTTTCAATTACACTGAGCACACACCCCACCCCCAATTCCGTGTATCTTAGTGATCATTTCCTTCAAGGTATCAGCCACCATTGATATTCTTGGAGTTACAAAGTTAGAGTGATCAAACAGCAATCATACAGCGCATCAGTGCTGTACATTTGTGTTCTAGAAATCATACAGAACAATTATATAGACGAAGATGAGGAAATTGAACAAAAATTATCATCTTGTTACAATTTTGTAGGATGGATTTTTATGTTAGCGTTTCGTGTTCATCTTCTTTAGGCTAAAGTGAAGTCTAAAATCGCCTCTCAAACCAAAACTTGCTGTTTCTACAAACCTCCAATGCGAGACACAACCGCTGCATTTCACAAACCCGGATTAACAAAATCCAGTTCATACCGACTTTAAATTAGTAGAATACCTCTGTGAAGAATTTTTACTCTTTTACAATCAGAGATATACAGCACAGCAGCAACAAAGAATAGCGAGATGCAAAAAAATAATTTATTTTTGATTTAATTTTTAATTTTTTTCGGTTACAAACTTACAATTACCGGTAAAATTTGGGGGTTCACCGGTGAAGCCTAAAAAATGAGATTTCACATTAGAATCGGCCATACTTCATACTCTGTTTTATTGTTAATAATTATAATTATTATATTCTTTTTGTTGTATATTGTGATCTTAATTTTTTGGAGATTCCACATAACAAGTGATATGACTAAATTAAGTATATAAGTGGACACGGATTCACTGTACTCACTGCGGCAATTGCATGAAATTAAATCTCCACCGTTAAAAATAAAAATAATAATTAAATAATTCAAGTAAAAAAAAAACTGTACCTTTGAATTGTGACTGCATGACCCTGCAGTTGCTTTTCAACTATAGATAATCCGGATATCTTATATAAGAGGGATCAATCCTCACTTTATATCTTAGTTTTATGGGATTGTCTTAGGCCAAAATTCCTAATTGTAAGATTAATAGTTCCATTTCTAGTTCTTTAACAAATTTTACACGCTACACCGTGTATTAAGTGAACTAACCTAATCTAATGCCCTCCATTGCAGTTAAATAAAAATGCTAGGCTTTTGAAAAATTATCCCAATATTCATTGCTCAACGGCTCGACCAACTTGGCAATCACAAATCAAGGTCTCCCTTCTCGATTTCTTATTAAAGATATTATACATTTGAAGTTTTTTTTTATTAGTAAAACGTGATATGTCATAATTAATCTACTATTCAATTATACGAATGTTGAAATTTCTTCACTTTCAAGCCATCGCCAAATGTTTTCTAGATCTGTTTATTCTTTTCTGGTTCATTTCTGGCTGTCGTGTACACATTTGTTTTGTTAGATATATTTTTTTATTAGTTGATGCATAACTTAATTTGTAAAATCTCTTCTATTATATTAGTTTTTTCAAAATTATATTTTACATAATGTATAAGTTAATTTTAACTTATAAAAAAGTTAATTACATTTTTCTGTTCTTTTTTCTTATAACTATTTGATGACAAATTTATTCAAATAGATTCTAAGCTAATTCTTTCCTTTAACTTTATGTTTGTTGATATTTTCTCAAACATCGTAGTGCATATTCGAACACGACATAAAAAAAGGTTAAAATCTAAATTTGACTTTAACTTAAAGAGGAATTCTATTTATTTTATCATCTTAACAAGTAATTATTGAGAAATTTACCCATATATTATCATTAAAACTAATATGGTTAAACAATTGGAGCTTATGTTAGCACCTATGTTGTTAAATTGAAACCAATTTGTTTTAATTTTCTCAGTAACTTGAGGTAATCAAACTCCAATTGATTCCCTATTTCCTTGCCTCATTTAAACATCTAGAATGCATAATTGACTAAATAAATTGCTTATATAAAATTTATGAGTACAATAATGTCACATATATTTAAAAAATTTACACAAATTTTTACTTAAATGTTAAAATGAGTGTTTAACTTGAATTATATTAAATTTTGTAATTAAAAAATAAATTTTTAATTGATAAGAATGAATTAAGTAATAACTATTTATTTAAAGAGTTCACTTAAGTAACACATTGTCAAATTATCTACTCTAATAAAAAAAATTATTAAATAATATTACTTAATAATTTTAAGTAACTTACTCTTACTCGAGGAGAGAGAGTTCTTGCTAGGATAACATTACATGCGGAACAAATGAAAAAAAAAAAAAAAGTTAAAGAGAAAAAGTAATAACAATAAAGTATTGAGTAAATGTGTAGAGTCAAGTCATGTTATTGTTCCCTCTCGCAGCTTTTTCAGCTGGTACCAGTGGGCACAGTACACTTGCTACGCGGAGGATGTGCATGCATGAATGCAATTGATAGTGATTAGGTTAACAGTGCCTATCTTGTTCCAGAAGTCCTCTCAATAAATTCCCATTCGGAATTATTGAATGTAGCTTCTGGCTTGGACCCTCTAAGAAGTAGTAGTAATTGGATATGTTTGGGTAAGATTTGTTTTAGAAGTATTTTTAAAAAAAGAAAATAAGAAAAGAAATTAGATGAATTTTTTTAAAATAAAAATAAATTTTTTATTAGTTAATTTTTAGAAGTTTATTAATTTAATTTTTTTAAAAGATAAAATAATATCTATAAATAAATTAATAAAAAATTTATTTTAATTTATGAAAAATTATTTTTTTCTTTTTATTTTCTTCCTTTAAAATTACTTTTAAAAAACTTATATCCAAATGACCATTTATAATTATAATTGTCCATTGCCAAGTAGCTCCATTTTATAGAGGCATTCTTCCCACGTGTTGAAAGGAAAAGGAAAAAACTAAAGAAAAGGACATTGTGTGGATCTTGTCATGTGCGTGCACCACAAAAGGCTCATGCATTAAAGGCACTGTGAGTGAGTGGATCAATGATGAGAGGTTGAGATAATTTCTTGTTGTTTTTATAAGAGTTGTCAATTTGGGTTAGTTTGGCACATTCAGGTTGACCCGATTAACAAATTTTAGATCTAACCAATTTAATAGCGGGTTGAATTTTGCTAATTTAGCTCGATCATTGCCAATCTGCGAACAAATTAACAGGCTGACCTATGATTTTTTTGACGGAAAGACTGACCTATGATTACTAAATATATATTTTAAGGAAATGATTACTAAACAGTTGACAGTGTACAAATTTTTATATCAAGAATCCATTAAAATTCAATTCTTAAAGTTATCATTTAAGTTCTTAAAACTGTAGGAGTATAATTTTGACTGAAAAGTGTTAGCAATATACTTTTTAACCCAATTTCCTAACATGTATTCACTCTGTCATTTTATTAAAAATTACGAAATTATGAAAGTCATTAAATAACAATTTGGACATACAATAAATTATGATTTTCAATAAATTTCAATCAATCATAAATAGCATGTTAAGAAAAGTGTGTTAGAAAATGTATTATTAACATTCTTTATATTAATATATTTGTTAGCATATTTTTTATCATCGATCCATTAGATTTAAATTATCCTGATATTACTTTTAAAATAATTATTATAAAAATTAAAAATCCTACTATAAGCAATATCAATTTATTCTAATTAAAAT
>PYAF01004265.1:267131-277230 GCA_007407185.1 Glycine tomentella | reverse complement strand
ATAATGTAACAAATTTTTGTCTATATTAAAGATTAAAGATAATCATCACTTTTAAGGGATAGATAACATTATTAGATATTTTTAATTTTCATGACATTATTATTCACTTGTAAAATATATTTAACTATTAGTGTTACAAAAAAGAAAGTAATTATATATAATTACGTCAATTTATACTTAAACATTTATAAGGAAGCATAATGATATTTAGTTATTTACACATGTGTATAGCCATATAAAATACCTGTAAATATAATATATTTCACAAGAGATTAATAATATCACGAAACTATTGAAATATCTACAAAAATTAACTATACCTTAAAAAAGTGATTTATGAAATAAACATATGAGTGGAGAATCCAGTAATCTAGCTAGTCAATTGTAAACTTGTTAACTTTGGGATAACTTTGTTATATCCACCCTCAATTATTCAGTCTAAGACCAAATTGCATACCCAACTCATTATTTACGCGATTAAACAAGTGGCGTGACAATGTTGACCTCTGTTAACAATCTCATTGGCCAATGCTGATTACAAACTAGAAAATGGATCGATGGGATTCAATTTCAAAACAATTACTCCTCAATTCAATTGTTGTCCCTTGGCAATAACTCTTGAGCCATATATACATGCATATTTAGGTGATATAGAATCCTTGATGACAACGATAAGTAGAGCTTTAGGTGTATTAATAGATAGCTAACACATTCTTAAATTTCTTTTTTAAAAAAAAAAAGATATTTTTATGGTTAAAATTTATTAGAATCCACAAAATTCTAAGTTGAGATTTATTATAAAAAAGAAAACTTATATAATTTGATGATTTTCAAAATAAATTTTGACCAATAATAAAAAGATGTGTGATTTTTGTACACTTAAAAAGAATCTTGGCACAGTAAAAAATGAGAATAAAATATAAATATAAAAAAATAATATGATGTGATAGAAAAAAAATATAAAATTAAGTGAGTTTAATGATTATAAATTAATAGTCAATCAATCTAAAATCATTGATAGTATAACTTTTTAAATACTAAAAAAAATATTTTTTAAAGATAATTATTGATTTGATATAAAAGTTAATAAATTTATTATATATATATAATATGATTTATAATTAAATGAATATATAAAATTGTTTAAAGTGTGAATGTATAATTTATTTTTCAAAATATATAATAAAGTGTTACTAAATATTATAATAATAAAAACAATCTAATTCAATTGATTAAATATAATATGCTTTCAATTCTTACACAAAGAAAAATCGTATATGTAATGATGGAGTAGTCTTGAGATATGATTAGTCTTCACACAAAGAAGTGAAACAAAATCTGGAACAGGTGTGCATGGATAGACTCAGAAAGTGGTCCCCACTAGAGCAGCAAGCAAAGACAGTGCAAACATAGAAGGGATCGCCAGATTTAACTTTGAAACATAGTTTCTCACGAAATTGGTGTGCCATCTCCGCCCCCATCACCCTTTTCTTTCCCTTCTTATATTCACTCTCTTCCTCTTCTCATTAGCCTCTATTCTTCTTCTTCTTCTTTTTCACTGCTCCAATTATTATCGCATTGCATTGCCTCACTTCTCTTTCTGTTGTTGTTTCTTCATGGCTCCAGCCTTGGAAGAAGGAGGAGAAAGAGAAACTACTGTGGCACAGAACAACTTATTGAACAGTGTTGTCAATGATGCCACACACAGATCCAAAGTCACTGTTATTGGAAGTGGCAACTGGGGCAGTGTTGCAGCTAAGCTCATTGCCTCCAACACCCTCAGGCTTAGCTCCTTCCATGGTAATTCTCTTTCTCTTTGAGTTATGATTGAGATTCTTTATTCATGAAGATGAAGTGTTGATGAATGCATCAAGTGACCAAATTAGTTTCAAGAATTTTATGAACATGGGTTAATTTAGTCCCTGAATTAACAAAAAAAAAAAATGTAATTTTAGTCCTTTAAATTAGGTAACTAGTGATGGTCATTTTAGTTGCTGATTTTATTAAATGACAGTTAGTTTAGTCTTGAAATTGTAAAATAAAAAAAAAAAAAAAGGATTGATTGTATTTTTAATCTCTCGGTTTTAATTGTGCGATTTTGGTCTCTGTTGTTCCAATTGCGCCAATTGGGTTCCTCGAGATTTCTTCCATCTACAATATTTGATAGAATCAGGATAGAGGGACGTGATTGGAAATGGAGAAAAACTTAAGGATCCTATTGGCGCAATTAGAACATGTGGGAATCAAAATGGATTGTGATTACACACAAAAAAGGACTAATGACTTATATTTGATAATTTCAAAAGTTAAGATGACATTTTTTACAATTTCATGGACTAATTTAATGCATTACTCGATTTTGGACTAGTGCACTGTGTAGAGTGATGTTTTAAATTGATGCTTTAAGCTCAAATATATCTGGTGGACTAAGACTTTTATTGTTGTTGTTTCTGTATGCTCAGACATAACTTTCCATAGTAAATAAACAATCTTTCCTTTAGAATCTTAAATTTCCAATTTTGATTAATTCAGATGAAGTGAGGATGTGGGTATATGAGGAGACACTACTAAGTGGTGAGAAGCTCACAGATGTCATCAATCGAACCAATGTAAGTACTAGCTATTCATTTCATTTCCAATGAGTTTCCAATTTTTTTTCAGTGAATATTACCACTATTATAACTGTACCAAGAAAGAAATTGAACATCACTATTTCTTTTGGCAGGAAAATGTCAAATATCTCCCTGGAATCAAGCTTGGCAAAAATGTTGTTGCAGATCCGGACCTTGAAAGTGCCGGTATTTAATTTAGTTTTATTTATTTACTTATTTACTTTGATTTAGAAGGTAAAAAGTAAAATTCACAAATTCATACCAAAAGAACCACATTTTTTAATAAAGAAAAGGATGCAAAACTCCAAAAAAAAAATGTTCACTGTTTACTTTTGGGGTAAATTATGCAGTGAAGGATTCCAACATGTTAGTGTTTGTGACTCCACATCAATTTATGGAAGGAATATGCAAAAGGCTTGTTGGGAAAATAAGGGAAGATGCTGAAGCTATTTCCCTTGTTAAAGGGATGGAGGTCAAAATGGAAGGCCCATGCATGATCTCTAGTCTCATTTCTCAGCAGCTGGGAATCAACTGTTCTGTTTTAATGGGTGCCAACATAGCAAATGAGGTAGTTTGAAGAAATTAGAGTTTTAATTTTATTTTTCTTGTAATTTGAATTTTCTGTTTATTTTATATTTGATTGTTGTAATTATTATTAGTGTTTGTGCAGATAGCTGTGGAGAAGTTTAGTGAAGCAACTGTTGGATACAGGCTCGATAGAGAAGTTGCTGAGAGATGGGTTCAGTTGTTTTATACACACTATTTCATTGTGACAGCTGTGAGTGCATCACATTCTTTAATAAATGAGAAGCAAACTAGGAAATATCTCTTATCACATGTAATTCGGAACATGTTTTTAAAAAAATGGTTCACGACTGCAATTTTAGCTGCAACATCATGGTTTTTGGGGTGTTTGCGTTGCAAATGTGGCCACATGGACCGCATTTGTGCACAATATGGAACGTGACAAAACGGCCACCCTAATTGCATTTTAAAACCTTGATTTTGAATGAAACTGAGGAATTTGCTCTTAAATGTAATCAGAATGGTATGGTCATGATATTATTTGAGCTTATGATTTTTGTATTTTATGTAATTAATAGGTTCAGGATGTTGAAGGAGTTGAACTGTGTGGAACTTTGAAAAATGTTGTGGCCATAGCGGCAGGTTACCTTTACAGTATATGCGCACTTTGTTCTCTCCCTTTTTTCAATTTTTTGTGAACAATCAAGGAATGACACACAAATGGAACAGGTTTTGTTGATGGCCTGGAGATGGGAAATAATACAAAAGTAAGGTTAAAAGATTTTATGATCAGAAGGTTTCCAAAAGAGGAAAAAAAAGAAAATTTATTTTTGTGTCTTTGATTTGGTTTTCTATATATGTGTAGGCTGCAATCATGAGACTTGGTCTTAGAGAAATGAAGACATTTTCAAAGTTGTTGTTTCCATCTGTTAAGGACAGCACCTTTTTTGAGAGCTGTGGTGTAGCTGACCTTATCACAACATGCTGTAAGGAAGCTAATTAGTTTCACCCTATTTTTCATTGATTATCTTTTGAAAACCAAATTGTCTATGGCAGTGGGGGGAAGAAATAGGAAAGTTGCTGAGGCTTATGCAAGGAATGGAGGGAAGAGGTTGTTTTGTATTTCTTTCTCTTTTGTCCATATTTCTAGGGAGAGGAAACAAAAATGTCTGATTTAGTTATATATTTCCTAATTTTCTGCAGGTCTTTTGATGAGCTTGAAGCAGAAATGCTACAAGGCCAGAAGTTGCAGGTATGGTCATGAAACTTAGCACGGCAAATAATGCAATATCTGTTTGGATACATTTTTCAATAGTCACTTATAAAAGCAGAAAATAAGAAGGTAAAATGTATTGAGTTTATCCCATATTTGAAAACTTAAAGTCAACTTATGCGCTTAACTTTTATAAAAGCTCTCTCATCTAACTTCTCTGAAAGTTAAGGTGTATAAGTTGATTTTAACTTCTGGAAAAAGTTAAATTCATTTTGCTTTCTTATTATTTTTCTGTTACAAATGCTTATGGAGAAGTTTATCAACACAGGACCTTAATCTATAAAGTAACTGCTAGATAATCTCAGAATCAGATACAATCACAAATGCATCATTAGATGGATATGTGTCCTATAACTTGTTAAATACAAAGAGTAGCTAAGTAGAAATTATAAAACAGCATAGTCCTTTGTGCATAACATTTGAGCTTCATTATCTTTATCCAAAATTCTAGGCTTATAAACAATCAAACCCAGTTAAATTTTGATAATTGATATCAATGGAAATTTCTTCATACATTAAAGTAAATTACCAAATTCTTTTTACTAGAAAGAATCATACACATCAATTCTAAAACCAGTAGTGGTTTTTGTGTCCTTAGTTTTGATGTCCTTATTGATATAACTTTCTTGCGCCAAGGGTGTCTCAACTGCGAGTGAGGTTTATGAGGTTCTAAGCCATCGCGGGTGGCTAGAGTTGTTCCCTCTCTTCTCAACAGTGCATGAGATAAGCACTGGCCTACTTCCACCATCAGCCATAGTTGAATACAGTGAGAAGCTACCCAGGTCCTTCTAATTCAAAGCATATTTGTTGTATAAGCAAATATATATTACAGTGACAGTATCAAGGATATACAAACAGCATGCTTTAGCTGTATCAACAGTGGAAAGCATTGGTGGCTAGGCTGCTTTTTCTTTCCAAAAGATCATGCCAACAAGGAGCTTGTTTCCATATGGTTGAGGTTCTCTGAAGGCCAAGGAAGTTGACTTTATGTATGAAGTTCTTATCAAGTTATATTATTCCACTGCAAACAATTAATACATGCAGCAAACTTACATAGTATACATATACAATAAAGTAGTAATTGGAATTTCTCTATTGTTTGATTTTTCCATTTTCCATAAGCTATTAATGGAGCTGTGTGTTTTATTCCCCAATTTGGAAGAGGAAAATGCTTTAGGATTTAACACTATAGGTTGTATATGTTGAAGGACAACATTAGCTGGGATTATTTTTCCCATTGCTTCTCTTCTTGACTTTCATTGTCCCTCTTTGCTCTTTATTAAAGTAGTGATCATATTAATTTTGTACATCACCTGTTGACTACTTTGAATATTTGAATAAGGTTTATCACAAGGCAATTTCTTCTAGCACCTCAAAAATTACTTCCTACACCTTTCCAGAACATTGTTTTTACCTTCTGGATTGGCCAATCCGGAATGTAAAAGGTGTAACCAATCCAGCATGTAATTGGCCAATTGGGAAGCCTAAAAAGGGTGCAGCAAGCAATTTTTAGGTGCTGGAAGCAATTTCCTTACAACAATTGAGGTGGGTTTTTGTTAGCGGGCCAAGTACATCATCAAAACCAAGGAATGTCCAAATGCCCTTTTGGTTGAGGGAATTTTAAGGTATTTTTTCTTGTATTCCAAAAACTCAAGGAACACCTCTTTCCATTGCCGAAATTACCCTTTTCAAAATGAAAGTAGGCTGTTGCTTTAGTTTTTTTGAGTGCGGGAAGTTTGTTAAGCTTTGGGCCTAGTGTTGGGCTTTGTTAGTTTCTGTTATTTTCTTTCTCTAACTCTAGATGGACTATTGATTTCTGCATCTCCCAAGGTTCTTCTAACACCTCCTTTTGGGCTCTTGGAATGGTCAATCCTGAATGTAAAATTATATTACAGAATGCACCCCTTTTTTGGCTTCTAGAATGATCAATCCAGAAGGTAAAAAAAAAAAAAACATTCTGGAAAGGGTGCAGGAAGCAACTTGGAGATGCAGGAAGTAACAGCCTCTAGATGTGGTCCATGCCCTAATCTAGGAGTTGGTAGATGGTTGCTTTATTAGATTATATATATATATATATATATATATATATATATATATTCTTTTTCTTTTGGTGGAATATAGGGGCTTAAGCCCCAAACAACACAACTAAAAACAATGAGGGAACGCGGTTGAAGATACATCCGCTAAAACAGCGTTTGATAAAAAAAGACGGAACAAAGTAAAAAATCAAACAACGGCCACCTTGCAGCGTGTGAGACCAAACAAAAACTCCTCCCTTGAGCTCAAACTCATTAATGTTCTTGATCAACATGAAACAAGGATGAGTATCGGGAAATTCCTTAATAATTAAATGGTACTTTTGTAGGAACTATTGGATTTATGCGGAAGCGATTTAAGAACCTAGTATATTGGTATGCTTATCGAATCATCATTGTTTCATAAACACACAAGGAATATTACCTCTCGGAATACTGATCTTTGATGATCTCTCACACCTTAGAATTCTTGCGTCACTGCACAATTGATCTCCTTGTATTCTGTTGATGGCAGACCTTCCAGACTATCTCTCAAAGGGAAAGGGATAGTGTGTGGACAATTTCTCACTATCAGGAGATGACCTTGCCTCAGCCTCTGTGATTGTCCTCTCTTTTTAGAGAGGATTAAGTGTATTGTATATATGGGTTTCTAGAAAACCTAACCCTTAGGTGTTAACGGGCTTTAAGTTTCTTGGACTATTTTTACACACTAGGCCCTATTGGGCTTTAGTGAAAGAGCAAAAACCCAACAATCTCCCACTTGCTCTTGAGTACAAACTTGAGCCTAAAGCCCAAGACTATGTAACTCACTAGTCGTCATCAACTGAAATTTCCCCATCCCTTATCTTGAGCTAGCCTGGGGGGATCTACCAGCTATTATTAATCAAGGCTCCTGATAATCAACAAATGATTATCTAATTCGGTGCTACTCCACTAAAGGCCCGAACTTGAACTCCAAGATTAATAACATATATAACATGTATATGCATCACCCCTTTGTAGAATGTTTATAATTGATTGATAAATTTTCTGTTACCCAATCAACTATTTATTCCCTTGACTATGATAGTTTCTCTAATTGATTACATGTGCTGGCCAGTGTCTTCAATATCCAAGTACCGAAACATATCAAGGGGACATTTCCTACAAATTTCATATTGTTTATCTCATAAATACCGATAATCAAATATTCTCACTCCCAAAATACCGAGTTATTGGTCGTTAACAGATCGCACCTCACCTGTTGGTAAGTCAAAGAATGAAAACTATTTGATTACTTATTTATAATAAACTCAGAATTAAGAGTAATCTTATAACTATAGTTATCTGGAGATTTGATACCTTATGACAGAAAAACACCCTTAATCAAATCTCTCCTTGATCCTTTCAATGTGAATGTTAATTCACACCAATATTTTACAATGATTCAGACAAAACCATTTCATAAAATATTGCAGCCTAAATAAACTGCCCAACTTTATTTAACAGTTGTAAATCTGTTCATCAATTATGAGAACTTATGATCATGTCCTCCATGAACGTATCCATATGATCATATACTACACAATTGATCCGGACCTTGGTGTTTGTAAATAGTGTGCAACATAAATGAATAATTCCTCATTTAAAACTTTCAGAAAAGATTACAATGTCATAATGTCTTGCACAAAAGGCATAAAATAACAAAGTAAAAATCAAGCTCCTAAAGCTACAGCAAATCCGGAATCCTCCTAAGACCCATAGATGTAACATGCCTCTCAAACACGCGTTCAGGCAAACTCTTTATAAAAGAGTCAGCAAGGTTTTCTTCCGATGCTATCTTGGTTACCACATTGTGTCTCCTCTTTCAATGATGTCTCAGATCAAGTGGTATTTCCTCTATGTGTTTTTGCCTTTTGTGACACCTTGGTTCCTTGGATTGTGCTACTACCCCACTGTTATCACAATAAAGTGTGATGGGACAGCTAGCACCTGGTATCACCTGAAGATCCATAAGGAACTTCTTCAACCATGCGACTTTCTTTGTAGCTTCTGATGCTGCAACATACTCAGCCTCTGTGGTAGAGTCAGCCACACATGACTGTTTGATACTTCTCCAATAGATGGCCCCGCCATTAAGAGTGAATACATAGCCTAAAGTTGATTTTCTTGAGTCAATGTCTCCTTGGAAATCTGAGTCTGTGTAACCAACGGTTTCAAGATTTCCACTTGAATAGACCAACATATAATCTCTCGTTCTCCGAAGATACTTAAGTATATGTTTAACTGCTATCTAGTGTTCCTCTCCAGGATTAGATTGGTATCGGCTTACTACTCCCACTGCATAGTAGATATCTGGTCTGGTGCACAACATAGCATACATAAGGCTACCTACTGCTGAAGCGTAAGGTATCCTACTCATGCGTTCTCTCTGCTCAGGAGTTTTAGGAGAATGCTCCTTAGAGAGATGAATCCCATGCCTGAAGGGTAAAATTCCCCTCTTGGAATTCTTCATGCTGAACCTGGCAAGTATTTTGTCGATGTAATTAGCCTGAGATAATGCCAATACCCTATTCTTCCAGTCTCGTAAGAGTTTAATACCAAGAATATAATTGACTTCTCCTAGGTCCTTCATATCACAATGCTTGCTCAGCCAGGTCTTTATGCCCGATAATACCTCCATGTCATTACCAATAAGGTGTATATCATCTACATAAAGCACTAGAAAAGATATTGCTTCCCCTTGGATCATTTTGTACACACACGGCTCATCAGGACTTTTCACAAAACCATAAGACTTAATGACTTGATCAAACCTGATGTTCCATGATCTGGACGCTTGCTTAAGTCCATAAATGGACCTTTGCAACTTGCATTCCATGTTTTCTTGCCCTTTGGCTATGAACCCTTTTGGTTGCTGCATATAGATATTCTCTTCCAAATTTCCATTTAGAAAAGCAGTTTTGATATTCATTTGCCAAATCTCATAATCAAGATTAGTTGTGTAACACCCCGTAGGCCTCCGATGTAACACCCCGTAGGCCTCCGACGTGTTCTCATTAATAATATCAGTTTAACGCTTAAAACATAGTTTATAAAACTTAGCGGAAGCACAGAATCGCTTTTCTTGATACATTATGTATAGAATAACACAAACCATTGAAAAGTCATACACACAGCACATAATACAAACCCCTGCTGATCCAGTTTATTATACATAAACCATAAAGACAGATAACTAATAGAGTTAGGCAGATTCATCAATTATACACAGCTATACTCAGGGGAACAGGTCTCATATACATAGCATAAATAGTTCTGTACAACTATACATCAAGGCTCACACCACATCGTGTGATACGAAAGAATAACAGCCCTTACGGAGGGTATACAGAACTATACAATCATCAGGAGTACACACACTCCCTCCCTTCTCAAGGGTGCCACATAAATACAAAATAATCCAAAAATGAGCCTACAAGCTCCATCTGCTGCTATCAGCCAAGCAGAAACGTCTCTACTAGGGCCTCCTGCCCTGAGACTGCTCTCTTCGTCCGGAAGAGTCACCTGAAAAGCATAATTCCCCACACGGGGTGAGATAACAAATCTCAGTAAGCTCAGGGTCCATGGAGGCTTCTCCTCCACCCTGGCCCACTTCCATAACACATACATCA
>PYAF01004265.1:249843-260777 GCA_007407185.1 Glycine tomentella | reverse complement strand
AGATATGATGATTTTTAATGTAATTATTAAGAGTTGATAAACTTATTGTAATAAGTTATTAATATAATTAAAATCCTTTTGCACTAGTATACAAATGCACCCCCTACTTTTAGGAAAATACAAGTGTATATCTAGTATTTTACCCTCTCTATTTTTATAATTTGAATAAGTTATTCTCAATATTTCAGTTGCCAATTTTTGTTCATTATTGATTAATTTTTTATATTAAATGATTAAGCACAAATGATTAATATATGAAAGTTAAGATTAAATCGTTTAAATACTATTTGAATTTAATCTTGAACGAAAATAATTATTTATTAAATTATATATATTTTTCATCGAATTTTAGATTAGTTAGAATTTATTTTTTCTAATAAACCAACGCCTTTAAAAAATCCAATAGTTAATCAAATGCAAAATATAAGGGGATGTAATCTATGACTAAATTTTAAAAAAGAATTGTTATTTTTATCAAATTTCAAGGTAATAAATCTGAGGTACACATACCCATTTCCTTAGTGGGCAACAACATGGTGCATTTCATTATCATAACCGGTAACACTGTATGCGGATTGACAAGTGAAGAGCTAGAGAAAACAAGAAGACATAGTGCTGTCTGCAGTTTTGACTTAATGGTAGTCATTAGAAAAGTACACATAAAAAAAGAAAGAAAAAGTGAACACTAAAAAAGAATCAACATCAAGGTTGTAAAGTTGATTGCTTTTTCATTATATAATATTCTTCAAGATGATTTTTGCAAGGTGAACGCTATATAGTACATAAATACTAAAATAGAACATGAAGCTGGTGATTTAGTAAAGTTGAAGCTACTTGGAACTTGCTAATCAAGATCTGAATCTCCATGCATTTTAATGATTATGCTTCTAATACTGTTTTTATTGTTCGGAAGAGGAGGAGATTTTTTTAATTTATTTACTTAACCAAATTAATCTTGAACCAGGGATAATTATAAAGAACTTAATTTTGATTTTTATACATAAAAATCATTTCAGAAATTACTTTTTTGAAATATTAAAAAATTAGGTGAGTTAGATTTCAGAGACTTATCTAAACATGCCTCAAGATTCAATGAGCGTTTAGAAAGATATTGACAAATTGTCAACCAATAAAGTTCTCAAGGAAAGAGAATTTGAACCATTTTCATCTAAGTGACAATATACAATTGAATGGCAGTGCAAAAAGCTTTTATACTATTAATTCATTTCAATTAAATTCTAACTATAAAATCAAATTATAAAGACTTATTTATTTTTTAACTTTTTAATTTTGTTAAGAGACAGAACAAATCCATCAAATATATGTGAAGTTTATGTATATAGTTGAATGATGTTTTTCGATCACAAGTTTTGTGCTTAATGCTTAGCTATCAATCATAATCCATAATGGAGAAAAACTTAAAACCTATGCTCTCAACACAAAATATCCTTGGCCAAAATAAAATAAAATAAAAATAGAAAGAAAACGTTTCTTGTGTTTCTCTGAGTGTACTAGAAATTAGAAAACTTGTCAATGCCTGGTCCAGAAAGTTTTTGTAGCATTTCTTAGATAAGGAATTTATACAAATCAAACAAGTAGATTGAACACAAGTGATTAATGTGCTAAAGTTAAGATTGAACCGACCGGATACTACTTGATTTTGATCCTTGACAGAAACAATTATTGACAGACTTTACTTATCTTCTAACAGAACTTTGGATTAGTCAGAATCTCTTTTTCTTGATGAATCAGAGGGTGAAGACAAAAAAAAAAAAAAACATGTGGAGGGAACAAAAGGTGATAACATCACAATGAAAAGTGAATTCCAATGTAAAAACCAAACCCTTCCCTTGATACCAATATTTAGGGATGGCAAAGTGGGCCAGCCCACCCAAAAATGGGCTGGGCTGGCCCAACCCACTAAAAAAGTGGGCCGGGCCGGGCTGGCCCACTTTTGCAAAGTGGGCTGAAAATACTAACCTGCCCCACTTTAAAGTGGGTTAATAGGCCAGCGGGCCAGCCCACTTAAAAAATAAAAAAAAATTAAAAAGGTAAAATAATTATTAAAAAATTCAAATGTAACTATTTATACTAAAAATTAATAATGTACTAACTTAATCTTATAACAATGATTTTTAATATATAATACATGCCTAATAGAAGTAAAAGCAAGCACGAAATACATATCTAACAATGGTTTTGAATTAGCTCCTAAGTCTTAACAAATTCTTAGAAATTTACTTCACAATGATGCAGACAATCAAAATATACATGTAGTATAACTCATTATTAGGTTCCAAATAAAAATGTATTAGGGTTAAGGATTCAAAATCATTAACTTCTTTTTAGTTACTCTCCCTCTAAGTCACTCATTTAATTACCTATTAAATATTTTATTATTTTTTATTGGTGGGCTGCTGGCCCGGTGGGCTGGCCCACCCCTAGCCCACATTTGGCCCACATTTTTGTGGGCCGGGTTGGCCCGCCCCGTATAATGAATGTGGACTCAAAGTCTCAACCCAACCCACATTTTTTCGTGGGTTAAACGGACCGGCCCGCCGGGCCAGGCCCGTTTTGCCATCCCTACCAATATTTATCATCATATCTGTTGTCATAAGCCATATTACAATACAAGGTAGGTCAATTTAAAGAAGGAAAAAATCTCAAAGCGAATCCATTCATGAATACATTATTTGATTAAACCAAGAATCTCAGGTCCTTATTCTTTCCAACCTGTCAACACTTTTCCTTGCCTTTTCAAGTTGATGATCAATGCTTTTTCTAGACTTCTCAACACAATCCACACTTCTCCTTGACCTGTCCATATGATCAAAAGTTACTCTCAGTTTCTCCAACTTATCAGCATTATTGGACAAATTCTTCAGCTTTTCAGGCCTGTCTGTACTCAACCGCGGTTTTTCCCTGCGATCAGTGCTCTTTCTACTAACTTCAAATACATCAGTGCTCTTTCGCAGCTGCTCAAACTGTTCCATGCTTCTTCTGAAGCTGTATCTTTGTGATGGAGACTTCTCAACAGTGGCTATGAACTTCTTAAGATGCCTGATATACTCAGGAAATTGTTCTAAATCACAATGGTTACCTCCTTTGAGCCATAGTGGCTCATATTTCTCTTTACACAGTTCCCACAGTTGTTTTCCGTGGGAGCAATCTACAATTTCATCTAAAGTCCCCTACATGATAACATTAAGGAACTTCAATCATAAGGTTTTTAACAGATTCTTCATTATGTAGACATTTACAGATATAGTACATTGAGACACAGAGTTTCTTAAATCCTCAAGTCAAAATATAGGGAAAAAAAAAAGGAAAGGAAAAGAAAACTAAACTAGTAGCTTGCATGATTGTGTCATGCTGTCATTAATATCTATTGGGGTCTGAACTTCAAATTCTCTTACCACTGCAAGTGCTTGATGGCACACTTCATTATTTAAAACTGAAATTTATGTATTGAGATCAGCTTACCTATTTTTGGCTATATAACATAATGGACAAGTGCTATTAATGAAAAAAAGGAAAAGAATTGTCTGAAATATTACGCAGGTATTTCATTCACAATAGTAATATAATCAAATGGCTGTAAAAGTACTAAAGTAGTACATACAAGAAATCGTGTAAGACAAGATTCCATAAATGGAACTTGTCACTGACGCAATTTTTTCACTAATGTCAGCATGGAACATCCTTTTAGATCACAAACAATAAGCATGATATGCAAAACAGGCTCCAAAAGTAGAAGACCATCAGCATTTTAACTGGTTTCTTGCTTTTAATGTTAAGATTATATATTCTTTTCCCTGAATAAACTTAACTACATAGAGCAATTCAGGTGAAGAAAGTTTTAGTACTTTTTGCATTATAAATATGAAATTCAAGGCCTGAAAGTATTCCAAGTCATATGGAAATAATGAGAACACGAAATCATTTTTCACATATTCCAAGTTCAGAACTATTAGATGCAAAGCATTTTAAAAAAAAAGGGAAACAACAAAGAAAAAATATACCACATATAAGTTGTGCTAGACAAACTGAAAAAGGATACCATGTAAACAAAAACAAAAGTAAATGTTTCTCAAGGCAAGGCTATCTGACTCAATAAAAGACAAATGTTGCAGCATCTTCAAAGAAAACTTACATGAATTATGAGAACAGGACAATTAACGAGTGGAATTTTGTCAATATTCTGCACATCAACACAAAGCAGCAGCTGATCAGATTAAGGAATTCATGTGCCTGTAAAGTGTAAACCATCGGTATTTGATTAGAAAATGTCAACAAGTGATTAGAAATCAAAACAGTAGGCTAACCTTATATATGTCAAACCAGTAACTACGTTTTACTGGATACATGACCCTTAAGCCTGAAAGTATGGGACTGTGCAGAACAACAGCTCTCAATTGAGGCAATCTAGCTGCAAGATCCAAAGTAGGGCCACTACCAACAGATTAGCCATACAAGATTATATCCTCTTGCTTGGTACCATAGCTTTCTTCTAGACACTTATACACAGCTTCAATATCTGCATATGTATTCTGCTCACTTGGCTGCAGTTCAGGCAAAACAATGTTTCATCAGCAGATGGTTTTACTTTTAGCTCTACCACTCTCCACATCATCACTTCATGACACAACAACATGAACAAGCATTTCAGAGTGTTACAAACCTTCCCTGATGATTGGCCATACCCAGAGTAGTCATACCTGCACAAAATCGCACACAACGATGAGTCAAATCCCCGTTTTGCAATTCTCCTTATTGAGTTGATCAACAAAGATGATAGACAGACAATATTCTCTTTACAAAACTCTGCTTCACAGATCAAATACATACTTCCAGATACTAGTTAACAAACTAGACCAGTTTTACCAAGAAATAACAGGTCACAAAAGGAGTTATCCCAAGTTCATAAACATATTGCCAAAACAAAAATTATACTCATGCATTCACTTTCTGTTCCATCTCTTTTTCTTTCTATTACTCTTTAACTTTCTTATCACAGCAATCAATTTCTATCTTTATTTTCATTTTTCTTTCAATCCCTCTCGTCCGTCCATAAATACACCCCAAAATGTGGTATACATTTATAAGTACTCGTCAAAATATGCTATCCTCCAACACATCACAAATTTACCCTCCAACAAAGTCCTCCATTTTTTTTTACCTTCAAAAACACAAGAAACCAAAACAACCCCATTTTGATACACACACATTTCCCAACATTCCAAATCATCCCCGCCCTCCAAGCAACCAAAAGCCCAAGTTCACACGATTTCCATCCTCAAAAAGAAACAACCTTTGGCAAAACCCAGAAACCAAAACTAACACAACCACAAGAACAAAACATGAAAATTCAAAAACAACGACCATACACACAAAAAGTGAGAGAAGTATTAGTGTTAAATATCTTTTTTCAATAATACCCAAAAGAAAAAAAATGTATTAATAGATAAATAACCATATAAATAAAGATATTTTAATAAAAAAAATTATTTTATAATCCACGATAATTAATATTCCTAAAGCTTTATTTTTTTAACAAATCCGAATGATATTGTATAGTTAATTATCTGAACCTCACATAATAATGAAATAAAACATTTGCTATTTTATAATTCATATGATATAACTAATTGCTTGTGTTACATTATCTTTAACAACAAATAAATAAAGTTTTAAAAATTAGTCCAATTTCAACCACAACAACATCAAAGATTTTTTTGAGTTCATTTTGTAGTGATCACAATTTGTCCTGATATCAACTATCATAACAAACAAATCCGTGACCGTGATCGCAATTTAAAACCTCGAACAACGAGAAATTAGCAATATTTAGAACACTACTATATATACCCGATGAGATTAACGCGCAGGTGGATGCTGAGCTGGATGAAGAGCTCGTATTTCTGGCCAAGATCGGTGGCGTTGCCGTGAGAGTAGAGAACAGTGGAAGCTGCCATGGGGTGGCGAACGTACATGCTCACTATCTCGGCGCCGCGCCGCGTCGGAAGCTTCAGAATTTCCACGTTCTCGCGGTGAGGGAAGGGACTGAGGAGCAGAAGACCCGTCACCTCGTCCTTCACCAACTTGTACGATGCTGGCTGAGGCGGGAAGAACGCCAACTTCGCAGCCATCGATGATGTCATTCCTCCCATTGATGTTGTTGTTATTATTATACCTATCACACACACACCAACTATGAAGTTTGTCTTGTGAATAAGGATTATTGCATTTTGTTGTGTTTGTGGGAGGAGAAATGGAGCTTTTTGTGTTTGCAAAAAATGGAAAGGGAAAGACTGAAAAGTGTAAAAGTGGGAGGTTGGTTAATGCTTTTTTATTTATTTATTATGCTATTTATATGAAGTAACTTTGGTTGAAAGTAGTATTAAGTAATTTTGAATATATAATTCGAAATAAAAATAAGGTATTAAATTATATAAATTATTATCACTTATATATACACACCTATTGGTATAATAATTGATTATTAGTAGTTTTAAGATGGTTGCTTCAAGTATAATTAATGTTCTTGGCTAGAGTCTAGAGTCGGTGTGTCTAGTCAATGTGCATTTTCTTTCTCCTAATATAAAGTATTAGTTTAATTGCTATGTATTGTTATTGGTTAGATAATTTATTGGATATTCGTTTAATCAAGTGACATGAAATTATATTAATTTAATTGATGATTTTAAATTTAAACTTTAAGTATATATAATTGTGATAAATATTTAAAACACTATTGTTAAATGTTATGCAGGTCGTACTGACGTTTCCTATCTTACCTTGTGCTAAAAAGTAGTAAACAACTCTAACCAAGATGAGCCATACTAAGGATTACCAAAACTAATATCTGAGATCAGCACATGCTCTTAACCCAGATTTGTTGGAAAAAGCGTAAAATTTTTTACACAAATGATTAGAATAAACTCAATGATGCACCTTTCATACAAATTCTTTACTCCCTCCGTTCATATTTATAAGATTTAATTATCTAATTCATCAAAATTAAAAAATAATAATTTCCTTGATAATAATAAATTTATTTTAAATTTATAATTTTTCTAAAATTATCTTTATCATTAATATTCATTTCTCTTCTAATTGTTAATAGACAAATTTTTTCTCTTCTTTTAATTATAGATATTTTTAGTCTAAAAATAATTAATATAAAAAATATTATAAATTGAGTATTATAAAAAAAGTAAACATCATTTTATATTTGAGTCTTATAGATAAGAACCAATGTATGTTATGTGTGTGTGATGGATAACTTCACTCATTGACTACTCTCTAATACACATTATAACTCCAGCATCATAGTTTCAACAAGTGTCACTATCAAAGTTACTTGTTAAGGACCACTAGGAACCATTGTGTTCTCCACCATGTCTAGAGAATCCTTTCCCTTGTGACCACATCACAACATTGGCATTGTATGTAGGAAGTTATCATCTGACATCTCTTTCAAACAAGCAGAATTTTTCTTTCGCGAGCAAGCTTGTCTATTGTCTTAAGATCAATATCACAACATTGGCATTGTCTATCAGAAGTTATCATTTTGCATCTATTTCAAACAAGCAGAAAATTTTCCTTTGCGAGCAAGCTTGTTTATTGTCTTAAGATCAACATCATCCCAAGACTAATCAACAACATCTAGAATAAGAACATTTTGTCCTTCAACAAACTTTCTCCTTTTTGAACAAGGTTTAGTGACACTTCTTGGGCAGTCATAAATAAACAACCAACCCTTAGAAACGTCTCTGATGTAACCTTATAAGCTACTCCTGCATTGCTAGCCTTCTTTTTCTGCTCAATTTTCACCTTTTGTAATGGTTTACTCTTATCATGTTCATTAATTTAATTATGTAATGCAGGTTTTTCTTCCGATAAAATCGAGACTTTCAGAGTATGTTGTGGAAAGGATAAACCTTACAATCTCAGTGCACAAATAACTTGTGGAAGTCCTGCTAAGCATAGCATATAAGCTAATAGCAAAGGGACTAATTGAGGGCCCTTTTGTTAATCCTTCTCTCAAATCCTTTCCTTTCAAGATAGCTTAGAATTGAAGCAAGAACAAAGGAAAAGTTAAAAAGGAATAAACTTTGTCCATATAATTTTATACATGTTTGGGTAACCATGGATGATAGAAACAAAGAGTAGCTAGCTACAACATGAATCTTATATTTCTTAGTGGACAATTCATTAAATATTGCATACTTATAAAAGTGGACAATTCATTAAATATTACATACTTATAATTTATATTTTTGACATAATATGGAGGACATGTTCTCTCTCTCTCTCTCTCTCTCTCTCTCTCTCCCCCTCGCTCAACGACTTGATTACCTGTTTAACTACATACTCAATCACCATGTACTTTGAATGGAGAGCTTTATGCCATTGGAACAAAAAAATAGTCCAAATTAATTGGACCACATATTTTTATAGGACAAACTATTTAAATTATAAAGTTTAAGCAAATAAATTAATAAATTAAAAAGTAAAATTAAATTGCAAATAAATCATTCAAAATCTTTTAACTAAAATATATCACTTTTAATTTAATTAATATTCAAATTTAAATGACCTGAATGATACAAAAAATTTTGAAAACAACATTAATATTAAACCAAAAGGAAAAATATTTTATTGGTGCCTATAATACATTCTTTTTCAATTTTAGTCCCTACAATTTTTTTTTATTAATCTTTTGTCTTTGTAAACTTTAAACCTCTATTTTTTGTATGTACTTACTCTCAGTTTTTATATATTACGAACACAATAATGTGACTAAGTTTTGTTGCTAATTTGTTTTCTCCTCTTAAAATTAATTCTATTACCGTAACTTAAAACCTGAATTCCTTTCCTACAAGTCCAACACGCTAAATTCACCTTTCAATACTTCTCTAACCGTTTCAAATTATAAAAAATGGCAACTATAAGCATTTTGCATATATAAATTCATAAGAGAAAAATAAAAAAAAAATATTTAAGTTCATATGACCTTATTTAATAATATAATGGACTTGCATAATTTGATAGTATAAAATAAAATTCACTAATTATAAATAACAAATATAATTATCTTATTATTAGTCCATATTAATTATTTAAAATATAATATTCCAACATCTCAATGATTCCCCCAACTCCCACACTTGTGCATCGTAAAATAATCAAAACATTGCTCAAGTCAGATCAGTACAGTACTATTATTGTTTAGTATTCCTCAAATTCTGGATTCAAGTGTACATGCTTATACAAGAACTAATTTAATTAAAAATTTGTGTAAGTCTTATAAAATAATTTGAGTTTTATTTCTTATTTAATGAATTTCATTAGTTATTTAATTAGTGAGACTTCTATGAAATTTATATTACAGCACATGGATATTAAAAAAGAAACTCTCTCATATTATTTGAATTTTTTAATGTAATGGATATTCATTAAGAAAAATATTATTTACACAAATTACAATGAAAATAATCACTTTGACAACAAAAAAAAATATCCTCATTAATTAAAAGGGTTTAAATTTAGTTGAATCTATTTAAAGATTTAGGTATTCACCAAAAAGAAATTCAAAGATTTTGGTGAACTTCTAATAAATAAAGATATTACTAGGAAAAGTTAAAGAAAAATTTAAAAACTCAAAGAGACATATAATTATAATATGAGATTAAATAAGCATGTTAAAGAGCACGTCGTTGTATTCCTCGTAGATAAATATATAGTGACAATGAAGTTCCCCAACCCTTAAACGCAAATATTATACACAAACAAATATTTTATACATCAAAACAATTTATGTACAACCATGAAAAGAAAAAAAAAAGTGTGAGAGAAATAGTGTTATAAAAAAGTTGTTTATATGAATGGAACTCTCATGATTTTGTATCCATTGTATTTTATCTATTTTTGAATTCTAATGAACTTATGTCTCTTTGCAAATTATATTATCTTTATTTGCGTTTTTATTATTTTTTTTAAAAGGTGCGTTTTTATTTTCCAAGCATGCTATATGTCTGCCCATTATTATTAGTATTAGGCTTAATTACTATTTTAGTCCCTAAATTTGGGGTATATACTTTTTTAGTTCCTAAAACTTAAATTATTTTTAATTCCTAAATTTTGAAAATTATATTTTTTTAGTTTTTACATAATAAATTAACACTTTGTGATGATTTTTTGTTATCTTATATTAATTTTTAATTTAGTCACTTGAATTTACATTTGAAACCTATCAAAAAGTGCTAAAAAATTTGTCACAAAGTGCTTAAAAATTAACACAAAGAGTGAATTTGTTATATCAGAAACTAAAAATAATAATTTTCAAAATTCAGAGACTAAAAATATATTTTTAAATTTCAAGAACCAAAAAAAACATACACTTAAATTCAAGAACTAAATCAATAATTAAACCTTCCTATTATTTAAAGTCGTTCTTCAAAGCGTTTGATTAGTCAATCTCCTAGTGTTGGAGAAACTCAAGGTTTTAACGTAAGAAAAATAAAATGCTTGAAAAGTAAGAGTTAGATTATCATGTATTCTCATTGTAAAAAAATATCATACATTTGTTAGTGCAAAATATTTTATATTATTAATTAATTAAAAACTTAATAATTATTATAAAAATAATAAACTTATTATGTATAACAATTTGTAATTGAATAACTATATTAAAAAAAAATTAAGTGTCGATGTATGCATCATTTATTCAAAGAATAATTGTTAGAGTTAGACTGTTTATAGTCCAAAATTTTGATATATGTATTAAGGCTTACATGATTTTTTTTTCTTCTGAGAAGTTAATATATTTATCAAGTGTACAAAATCTTCTCCAAAAATAAACTTATAAAGTATCTAATAGATTGAACAGATATTTAAGTGTATGTACATTCAAAGTTTTTTTTTTTGTT
>PYAF01004265.1:219985-241797 GCA_007407185.1 Glycine tomentella | reverse complement strand
TATCTTGTGTGAATGATATCTTGTGTATTGTGTTTTCTTCTTTGTGAAGTTGATTCTTGAGGTATTACAAATCTTGGATTGATTTTGGATAAAGTTTTTCAATTGATTTTGTGATAAAGATCCAAAGGGAATTAAACTCTGATTTTAAACTCTGATATTGTTGAAAGAAAATTTTAATTTACCAAGGTTAACCAATTCATCTCCCCTCTTGGTTAAGTGTGAGTGGTTCTTATTTTCTACAAGAACTATACATGGCGAAAATCAGAACACAGAGGTAAAAAAGAAAAAAAACTTTCAGACTTTGAAAAGTCTGTATAGATCAGAACAAAGTTGAGATATGGCTGAAACAGCGCAGTACAGGTCATGGATTGGCTTAAACAAAGATGAGTTTGCCGGAAAATCGCCCGAAAAGTCGAAAACACAGTAATGCAAAAAAAAAATGGGTTTAGTGTTCATGCAACTACTGACAGGGAAATAGGGTTTGTGACTCTTTGTTATGATTAAATCAAAAGTGGGACAGCCGTGTAACACTTCCATATCAGGCACGATGGTGGCCGTAACTGCCACAACGTGATGAAATTTTTATCAAACTTGGAGGCTGTTCTGCAACACTAAACAATTATAAAGCTGCTATGATCCTATTGTTAGACTATTAATGCTTACAATCAATAGAATTAACATATTTATTTGTTTATACTTAAAAAAAACAATTTAAATTAAGTGATTTTTATATAAGCATTTTTTAAAAAAATCATGTATAATTTACTTCTTAAAATAAGTAGAAAATTAATTTTTTTTAAAAAAATAATTTAGACAAACATACTAAAAAAATAAAAATAAAAAACTATTTATTTTATTAAAATAAATATTTATTTCAACAAATAAATTTAAGATTTTTCTATATATTTATATAAAAACGTGCTTTAACAAATATATCAACTAGTTGTAAAAAATAAAAAATAAATACATCAACTAGGCATATGGTAACTAAAACTTAGAACCAGCCCCATAGACAATACACTGCATTTACTACAGAACAGTTGATGGCTGGTAAACACCAGTGTTGTGTTGTTAAATAGCAGTCATGGTGCCACCATGGCAGAATGGCGTGGCAGATGTTTTGCCAACTGCCACAGTCAATTTGTGAAGGGAGGCACGCCATGGCAGCACCATAAGGCACATTGGTTTGTTTATATGGCGGAATTTCGGGCTTCTATTCCGCCATTGATAACACTGGTAAGCACACTTGCAGAGTAGCAGACACACATATATCCAATATCTCAGGCTCCATTTAATTTACCGTAAATAAGTATAAAATGGAACCATTGCGGCATGTTCTACTAAATATTTATGACCTTCTGGAATTTGACTTATGTTACTGTCTAAGCTATAGCTTGTTTTGATATCTGCACCTTGAACTTGTGAATTAGGGTGTTAGGTCCCTAAACTTTCTAAGACATGCAAATAACCTTTATTTACTAATTAAATTAAAACTAATCACTATGTGACTTGCATCTTTAATTAATACACGATAGTCCCTATACTGTACTGTAATTAATTTTTTATAAAAAAAAAAGATGAAAAAACTTCTATCCTTTTTATTAAAATAAATAATTTAAAAAGATTAAAATAAAGGAGGGATTTTATTTTAAAAAAATAATAATAGAATAAATTATAGATATTCATGTTTGCTAATTATATAGATATATGATAATGATAACCAAGCCCAATGGGATCCATGTAGTTGACCTCATCTAGTGAGATAAAACTTGATTGTTGTTGTTGTTGTTATGTATGGAAGATCTATTTCAAATCACAATTTTTAACAATCATAGCTTCACAGCAATAACAGAACAAAACAGAAAACCAGCATTAATAATGGTAGCTAATGAACCAAACCTACTTTATGATTTAAAATAGTGTTGAATCTAAATGAATGGAATTAATTGGCATGAGCCAGCAAGCATCAAAGTTGATTGTTGAACATAGACACAATAACTAGTTAGCTATTGATATAGAAGAGATAGCTGATGCCAGAAAGCAAAATTGTAACAAAAATAAAATAGGGATAGACAAAAGCTAGGTTTTTGTATAAGTTTGACAAAAACAAGAGCTGAAGAACATAGAAATAGAAACATTTACAAAAATATTTCTTTTTTTTTTTATTGAGTCCATTTATGGTTTTTTCCTAAGTTGAACTAGATGAGAATCAATCACTAGTGCAATGTAAATGAAGCTGCCAGTATATTTTGCTTTAGTTTCTTCAGTCTTTTCATAGTTTAGATACAGGGTCATTCATGCATAATGCATACTTGTTTCTTCAAAATGGAATTTAGTTTGGGCTGTAGCCTGTAGGTATCATGACTGAATGAATTGTTAAGCAGACTTCAATAATGTATTTTATAGATTCTTCAGCGCTCAGGAGTCTAAGATTTCATAGAATTAAGGTTACCAATGTAATTCTGTCAAATCAATTAAAAGACATATATTAGGGTTTCCATGCCCTAGAGCTCTGTCCCATTGTATTATGCAATTCCATTCTAGGTGTAATGTGCATGGACCTTTGGGACAATCCCGAGGTTATCTATTCCTGCTCCAATCGAACATAATTTTTAATTTCTTCCTCCAAAAATTTTCAACACTTAACACTCTTTTCTAAGAGAGAAACCTAATAATATTTAATCTAGTCAATCTCATGTTTTGCTTGAATTTTTCTTAAACAACCCAACTCCTGAACTCCATGTATCAGATTTCATAAGCACTGTTCAAACTTCAAACCGAAGCACCCTTATGCGACCTACATTTTCCATTTCATGATTTCAAATGTAAGCAGTCAATCAAACCCACATAGAGCTGCAGTAAAAGAGGAAAAAAAGAAGAAAAAGTTTCCTGAAGAGAATTTTCAATGTAGCAGATCCATGATTTCCAATGGGATTTTCTGCTATTGTTTCAACTTTCAAGCTTCAACCAAACCTAACATGTACTAAGCGAAGTGAAAAGGTGAAGCAAGGTTGCAAGAATGAACAAAGAAGTAAAAATATAAAGCATAAAACCCAACAAAATTTTAAAGATAAGAAAATGGCGGCTACTGTGTTAGAAGTAGTAAACAACACTCAACGTATCATATCAAAATGATGTCATACATAGTTATATTTTATTCTTTCAGTAACAGACCCTTGTGATACAGGTCAGTAATTAGTTTGAATTTAGGGTTTTAAGCAAAGAGAAATTATGGAAATATCCCTACACCCTAAACTGTCTAAGGGATAAAGAGGTTGTTTGAGAGGAGAGAAATCCAATAAGATCACAATTCAATCATAAGCTGAAAAGTAACGCCGAAGAGATATACCACATAACACATATACTTAACTAAATTCTCAATCTGTTGAAATTACAAAGAGGATTACAATTTATAGACCCTCATATATTATTATTCTACAACTAACTGGATTCTTAAGCAGCTTATTTATTGAATTTTGAACTACCTTTAATTACTTGGACCCCTTATTGTGAGATTGACATTAGTAGGATCACTAACTTATCAAATACATAAAATAATGACTCTTGAATAGGTACAACATGCATTACACTTAGATAATACAGATTTAATTTTCAACCAATAAAACTGTTATATGACAGTGACACACAAAGAAGGCTTCTATATTTCTCCATCAGCTTGGATTTTGAATTTGAAATTTAATAGAAAACTGGATAAGGTTATTTAGTTCTGAAAACAACTCGATGCAAAGTCAAGATAAAAACAAAGAAAGGAAAATAACACATTGTTTCCCATATTTGGTAGCTTGAGAAAAATTCTTGTAGCTGAAACATAAGAACAGAACTATAAAATAAAAAATGGACTTCATGACCATAAATGCCAACACGATTCTATCTCAATTAGCACTAACCCAAATCTCACCAGGACACCTTCCCCTCACCTTACCTTAGTGCTTGCAATTCCTATGTAATCTACAAAGGAGGTTCAAACACCGAGGGGGAGGGAGAAAGTATCATTCCATGAAACAGATCCTCATCCTCCTTAATGAGTGTTTGGTGTTATAAAATACATGCTCATATGCACATATCTAGCAATAATTCCTAAGTCCTACTGTTTTCATAGGCAAACTGGCACTTTTGCATAAATATAAAACCACAAAAGCAAAACGAAGAAACATTTCCCCCTCATTGATACAAATTGCTATACTGTCATATCAGTCACAAATGAAAATTAAGACTTCAAAATGCAATCACAATGAACAAACAATAGGTTCCTGTAATGCATCAGCACATATAAGTCAAAGTTGTTACTCATATCCAACTAAACTCATTCCCCTCTGTAGTCCGTACAGGATACAATCAAGAAACAACATTCATGCCTTCGCAAAGTTCAAAACAAAAACAAAGGAATAAACCTACACCATCTAAAACAAGAGTACTAAACTAAGGAGTTTAGCATGCACTTTGAAAGTGTCACTTTTAAAACCTAGCATCATTGTAAAACCAATCACAAATCGTCCTTGGTATAACTTTTTAAAATAGTTATTATAATAAAAATCAACAAACTTATTGTACATGACGGTTTGCAGTTGGATTTGGATTGCAGTGCATGTATTATTTCTAAACTAAGAAGTATCAAATTAAAGTGCAATAACAACACTTAGATTAACCAAAAGTGAACAAAAAAGAAATCCAAAACAATTGGCCTCCAACTAAATTGTCACAGTCTCCCCCCTCCCTTTCAATTCTTCTTTTCACTACAAAAAAAAAAAAAAAAAACTAATAGAAACAAAGACGACAACGCTACAGTTTCCCTAAAAAGAAAACTGAATTGATAAAGTTGAATGCTTTTTCTTTTCCCTGACCTTCTACGTCTGTTTCCTCATGCGCTTCCTGAGCTTCTGGTACTTGTGCTTGTTCATCTTCTTCTTCCGCTTCTTCTTCACGCTGTCCGCCCAAAGGGTTCCAGAGGAGTCTTCTTCTTCTTCTTCTTCTTCCGCCGCGCCGCGAAACCCGCTTTCAGAAACCGGTTTTGGGGAGAACCCAAAGGGGAAACTGGGAAAGATCACGGTGGGGGAATCATCGAAGGGTTGAGGGTGACATTGTTGGGGAGGGTTGAGAGTGAGAGTGAGAATGGGGTTTTCGTTTTGGTTTTGGGGTTGCGGACGGTTGAGGGCAGTGATGAATCTAAAGGGTGGTAGTGGTGATGGTTTTCGAAGCAGTTTCTGAAGGGTTGATGCCATGGGAACGAAACGAAACGAGGTTGCGCGGTCAGGGAGATCTGTCACCAAACATAAGACGCAAGACAGGAACAAAATAACTAGTGGTAGTGTTTGGTTACTGGTGTTTGGTTAATCGATGTCAGGTTCCGCAAATTCTAGAATTATAATTTTTTCTCCTATTCTTTTTTCAAATTTGTATTTTAATTAAGATGTTTCATCCTAATATTAAAAATATATATATATATAATTTTCATTTTTTTTACTTTAAAAAATTTATAATTTTAATCTTTATGATCAATTTTAAAGATTGATTTATTTACTCACGATAATTTTAAACTGTTATTATCTAAATCAATTCTTTCTTCTTTTTTATCTTTTATTATTTGTAAATTTTAAATTTTTCCGATTTTGATAATCTCTTATGTTCATATTATCAATTGTATTTGTACCTGATATTATTCGATAACTAACAAGAGATAAGATATGATAGCATGCTCGAAATGACAGTTAGAGGTGTTTCTTTAGTTTTGGTCTCCACGATTGCTTCAATATTGTATGACTTAAAAATTTAAAGGGTTTTTTTTAAATATATAAGTCACAAATATTTTTAAATTTTTTTATTAAAAATATAAAAAAAATTCAGTGAAAAAAATCTTAAAAGAATCTAACTTTATATCCAACAGATAGATAGAAACTGAAAAGTATTGCTGCATAGATTTTCAAGCCAATTTTAAACTAATTCATCAAAATCCAAGACTGATTTAAAAAAAATAATGAGATATAGTTTTTCAAACCGAATCACCTTATTAGTTTGGTTTTTTATTTTATTTTTTTAGGCTTAATTATCAATTTTTTTTTAAATTATTTAAATAATTTAACTTAATTTCTAAATTTTTAAATACTCCAATCAGGTATTATAAATTCCGAAAATGACTTAACCAAGTATTTTTCGTCCAATCGAAGTTAAGGTCACAAATTTCGAACGTTTTTGTTTTTGAATAGAAGTAATTTTTTACTGTCCATATATTTATTATTATTTAAAATTAAAAAATATAGTTTTTTATATAAAAAAACAAAAAAAAAAAACTTTAATTAGCCAATTCCCGACGGTGAAGTGCTCCCCTGTCGTTTTCGATGCCACAACCGTCATAACCACTGTCATGTTGTCTCACTTAAGCCCATAAGGTAGAGTCTCCAAGCGCATCAGACGCTATTCCGGACAAAACTAGTTATGATAAAAAAATTAAACTGAATTGATTCTGAATAGTTTTAACCTATTTGATTTTATATCTAAATAATCAAATTAATTTAAAAATTGGTTTAAAATTTAACTTGTTTTAAAAAATTTGATTCTAATCCAAATTGATTTTTAATTAATTTTAAATTGACTTTAAGAATCGGATCAATTTTAAACTGTTTTTTTTTAAATAAAATATTCAAATAAAAATTGATTAACTGAACCAATTTTTAGTATATAATTAAATTTACCTTAATAGTTGTGTTTAATTTTTACTTATATATATATATATTATATTTATACACATATGATAATTAAAAATATGATTTTACAATAAATACAATAATATATGTGTGTGAGCATTATATTTATTTAATTCGATGTAAAGATTTTATTTAATAAATATAATATATAGTAATGCTCATAAAATTAATTATATATTATAGTTAATAAATATAATTTGAAACATACCAATTTATTAAAATATTTTTTAAAATATTGTGTGTGTGTGTGCACATAAATAATTTTCAGTATATAATTAAATTTACCTTAATACTTGTGTTTACCTTAATTTTATTATTTCATCCTTTGGTTACCTTAATATTTATATTTAACTAGCTTAGTAACCTTTGTGTTCTACAGATAGTAATTTTATAATTTATAAATTAGGTATATGTTATAATTTCTTAATGTATTAATGTATTATATTTTAATAAAAAAATTTCGATATAGAATAATGGATCACGATGAAGATGTTCGACCGACCCCACCGCCTAAGTCTCCAATGAGCGTGATTGACCCCGATCCATTCGTACGAACTCTCCTTACACTACAAGAGAAACATATATCCACGTATGTGTGGAATTCTCAAGGTGATCCGATCACGTAGGAACGTGTACTTAATGTTAGGCATGCCGCGACACATGATCATAACGCTATACCTAAGGAGATCCACCCATGGCTTCGACATGCTGGTTTTTATCACGTTGCGCATCTGCGTAATCACGAGGTAAGCATATTCAATCTTGTCTTTACTTCTAGTATTTTGTTTTCATTGTATTATAATGTATACATAACTATTGTGAAATTTTTGTTTTCAGATCGACCATCACCTTGTCTCAGTGCTTGTTGAGGCGTCCAGAGACACGTACGTTCCATATGACAATGGGTGAGGTGACCATCACCTTGGAGGATATCATCTATTAGGGTTGTCGACCGATGATGAGGTTGTTTCGGGCCATCATGGACGACATAACTTTCGGGCTATTATTGGTTACCTGTTAGGGGTTGAGTAGGATGTTGGTTGGGATTTGCACGGCGGTTTGTTGGGGCTTCACTATTTACGGGACCAGTTTGGGTTTGACCAGCCAATTCTAGAAAATCCTATTAATTGTAGTGAGCTGATGATGTTAGTATTACGGGGAAGACGGATGTGGATTGGAGTCAGCGACATGGTTTCTTCATTGCCCAATGGGTAGATAGAGATTCCCTTGTGTTGCAGGACCTTCAACCTATGCAGAGAGATGGGTACCTATTTGTCAACAATGAGTACATGTAGTGGTATTACTCTGTTACCCGTCGCTGGATGACCTGCAGAGCCACGTTAAATGCACATGTGGTACGCATATTACTTATAGTCGTGTATTTTGCAGCTTAATTTACATTTTCTATTCACTAAAAATACTTGATGTCCAGACGGATCAAGCAGAGATAGTTGTCCACATGGCTTCACCTGAGGCACAAGGGGCATTCGACATGAGTCGGGTCTACCAAGAGGCGATTCGACTTTTGGTCGCATGCGATGATTTAGACAGACTAACAGATCTTGGAGATGCTGCACCCCCACCCATGCGGCGTCAGACCGAGGCCCCTCCTTGAGTGGTTTGCAGTAACCGGTGTGCTCGTCACGAGGGGTTACCCCTTCACCACTTCACTCCGGTAGTTGCGGACAAACCTGTGATTGTACCGCCTCTTCCTCCACGTCCTACTGACATGTTCTACGCACCAGGGTACTCTTCGGGACTATCTCAATAGTACTGGTGGCCACCACATCATGTTCCTAGATCACAGTACCCCCCTGGGTTCCAGCACAGTCGATGTCGCAATCTGGATTTCCATATCCATCATATCCCATGTATGCAGCTGGCCCTAATTCAGCTGGGTTCTAGTTCACACCCGGATCGGATACATTTGCAGACTGTTATAGGCCTACTGCTCCGACGTCAAAGCAGGATCCAGTTATGGCCACTCCTATGGCACATTCAGCTCACTTAATACATTCTCCCAGTTTCAGAGAGTATTCGACGAATGACATATTGGCAGTAATGGAGGGGGACATGAAGACAACGATGACCATGGTGATGATGACCCTGACCGCATCATTAGGCGAAATCTTGTTAGGGGAGCGCGATTTCGATGTCATCTGTCACCATACGAGCATAACATGAGCCGTTGTGGAGGATACCATGCAGATCATGGATATGATGACTGATTTTTTTTTTTTTTTGATAAATTACTGAGAACCATGATGGACTTTAATTGTATTTTAATTTGATGTTTTACGCATGACTATGGTGGACTATATCCACGTATTTTAATTTGATGTATTATGCAGGACAATGGACTCTACTTATTTTGGATATTATTTATTTATTAATAAATGAAAACGTAGTACATAACTATAAGCACGTAGTACATCACTGGTCCTGGCTGCGTGAAAGGCAGTTACGCCTATTGTGACCAATAACCTTACAATAATCACATCTTGTACGAGTTGTCGACCCTTTTCACGAATCCATCTCATTGCATATGCGTGTACTCTTTGGCCTTCCTTTTTTATGTCTCAGCGACACATAAAATGATGATTTTAAATTACAGTAAAAATATTGAGTCTCATTTTCTATGTATAAGAATTAAGTGAAAAAAAAATCCCCTGGTATAACGATGAGTGGTACAGCTGGTGGTATGAAGTCCTCATTTCCAATTGGAAACCACTGCGATGAATACACTTGACATTGATACGCAACATTATATATAGGGTCTACATATTGTCTGGGATCGTGGTGGTGGATTGACATGCTACAATAACATGACTACATGGGAACCTGAAGGCAGTGAACTCACCACATTGACAATTTCGCTCACCTAACGAGATCAACCATTTCTTATCGTCCCTATGAGTCCGTATGTTGTACATCTCTTGAGCCTAAAATCTCGTCTTAAGTGTGTCATAACAAGTGACATAGTGTGTTGCGGATTTATCAAACATTGTCATATATTTTTGTCATGCTAATTTGGAGAAATGATTACCTCTCGCCATCTCCTCACAGGCCTCTTGACTATGTTCGACAAAGTATACTACTAGTCGAGCGTATGCGAATTGCACAAGGGACGTAATAGGAAGGCTTCTGGCTCTTTTAAGTACCTTGTTAAAACACTCTGAAGGATTGGTTGTCATGTGACCTAACCTTCTTCCCAGTTCATCATAAGCTATGCTCCACTTCTCCTTTGGGATTTTATCAATCCATGCGGCTATTTGAGGGTTTGATTCTTTAAATGTTTCTAATTCGACATCGAAATCTAAGCGTGAGGTTGTATAAGCTGCATATACAACCACGAGGTAAAAATCAAGACATAAGATCAGTGGAGTAAGTGGATGTAATAACATTGTCGTATAGGCAGACATACCTAATTTCTTCAATTGTTTTTTCAACATGACATTATTGAACTTGTGATTAAAATTACTCGCCAAATGGCGAATGCAATAAACATGGTATGCCCTGGGTGATTGCCATCCCAGTTCGACACTGTTCACCGCGACGAGCATGTCCGTATGCCGATCTGAAATAAGACAAATTCTCTTTTTCTGTGTAACGTGTATCTGAATTAGTGCCAAAAACCACGACCAGTTGTCGATATTCTCCCCGGAAATAACCACAAAATTGAACATGATTGTTGTCGTCAATTGATGTTGCAATGAGCAATGTTCCCCGGTATTTCCCATACAAATGGGTTCCGTCTATGCTTATAACTAGTTTGCAATAATTGAAAGCATCACAACATTGTTTAAATGTCCAAAACACCCTCTTGAACACCTTAGCACTTCCATCGAGTTGCCCATCAATAAAATGGTCATTCAAATCCAGCTTGTAGGCAGACCTAGGAGAAAAATTTAACATGTAACCCAACCACCTTGGCAGGAATGCATAGGACTCATCCCAATCCCCGAAAACCTTCACAATAGCCTTTTGCTTTGCCTTCCATGCCTTCTTGTATGATATATGAAATCCAAGGTGGTTGCCTTCCATGCCTTCTTGTTACATCATCATCATCTACAATATCCACATCAACCCACTACATCGGGTTGCCCGATGCACGTCTGGCAGTTAATCGAGGCGGCTGCATCTTGGGTGCATACGAAATATTTTACTTTCTCCTTCAAAGACTTGACCATTAGGTCCAAAATATCTATTGCCATTATAATATACAATGGTGATTAAACCATTTCTACTACCACTCATTTTGCAGAAATTAAACTAAAAAATAAGAGAGCATTTACGAGAACGTGTGTGGAACTGAAAAATAACAAAGCATTTACGAGAACATGTGTGGTGATGTAAAAATGGAGGGGGGTTATATAAAATTGAATTCGTTGTGGCATCTAGCAAAATATGCCACCTATTTCGCTATGCCCCTCAGCGATTTAATAGGAAGCTCCCACGTGTCATGGTGACACGTAATTCACTAGCCACCTCAGCGAACTAGCCCAAGCCTGACACATGTCCTGCCCCAATTCTGCCTTGGGACTGACATTATGACCACGTAATTCGCTGGTCCCTGTAGCTAATTACGTGGCCAACCGGACGACGCCACCTCGACTTCCCTATTTCGCATCCAAAGCCAGCGAAATATGCCATGTGGCACTTTGGGAAATACCACTGTGGGTGTGGCATTTTGGGTATTTTTTTTCAACAGTGGCACAATGGCCATTGTTCCCTCCAGCGAGTCCACCATGGCATCTTCGGTGGCAAACGAGGCAAACCGATCAACCCCAAATTGAAGCAAACCTTACTTTAAAAATCGACACTTTATCCTTCGCCATCAACATCAATAGATCTGATGCAATGGTAACAGTCATGGAGGTGGGGGCTGGCAGAAGACCAGGGTGGCACTGGTGGAATCGACAAGTTGGCACAACGGATTGGACGTGTGGTCAAGGATTATGATTTGTCGACAACCGAATTCTCAGTTCAAATAGTAATTTGGGTTACTCAAGTAAATAATAGTATAAATAATTATTTTTGTTCTTGAATGTGTAAAGAGTTGATAAATTTGTCTCTAAAAAATAATAATTTAAATTTTTATGTTCGAAAGTGTAAAAAGTGTGACAAATTTGTCATTTCGTTAACTTATGTCAATTACCATTAATAAAAGTGCTTACATGACATAGAGGGATGAAAATGTTACAAAAATGACTGTCAACATGGTTGTTGACTAGATTTTGGACGAAAATATCAATAAGTTATCATTGAACTAAAATGTCAGTAATTTTCATTGGATCAAAATAATAATAATAATATTGATAAATCACCTTAATTTGTTTATCACAATAGAAATTATCCAAAATAAATATTTTACTTGTGTATCAAAATAAACATTGTAACAATGTATTAATCATTACAAATTTAACCAAATTATAATAATTAGTCATTATGTTTCTTTTAACTTACGCTTGCTTCTTTATCTTTTACGTGATTATTGTATTGTTATTATTAAGTTTGTAACGATAAAAAAGAGAAGATTTACCCTTAATGACATTTTGGTCAAATGAAAGCGTACTGACCTTTTTTGCCAAAAAAAAAATATTGACATTTTGGTTCAATGAAAAATTATTAACATTTTGGTCCAATTGAAAATTATTGACATTTTGGTCTATGGCCAATTGAAAATTATTGACATTTTGGTCCAATGATAACTTATTGACATTTAGGTTCAATAGAAAATTATTGACATATTAGTCTAATGATATGTGGCATTTTCCGCCTCTCTATGCCACATATACATTTTCATTAACGATAATAGATATAAGTTAACGGAATGATAAATTTGTTGCACATTTTACACTTTTAGGGACAAAAATTTGAATTTTCATCTTTTAAGAACGAATTTGTTAACACCTTACACATTCAAAAACAAAAATAAATATTTATCCTAAATATAATATGTGTTATATATATATATATATATATATATATATATATTGTTTTGGTCTATTCACCTAAAAAAAAGTCTATATATCACTCTTTTTAAATTTTCCGGTACAAAGAAAAACTTTACTCTCTCCAACCCAATATCTCTATTTGGGTTCTTAATTGGATGCCCATATTAATATTTCTATTTTTTTAACCAAAAAATGAATATGGCCCCACCATTTTCAATTTTAAACAAAGTAATTTAGTCTCATTATTAATTAATGAATCAGTAGTCCCAAACATTGTAATAATTCCTCAAATTGGCCTTTGAAATTTCCAAAATGACAAAATGGTCCTTGAAATTATAAATCATAAATCAATTTTTTTTTATTTATTAATAGTTGGTACTTCATTTATTTCTATGTATAAGATCCAATTACCTAATTTATTAATATTAAAGAAAGTGGTTAATTACTGTAAAAGAAAGGTTAATGTAGTTAATAATAATAAATTTGTTTTAAATTTTTAAAAAAATCAAAATTATTATTTTCATTAATATTCATCTCTCTTCTAATTGTTTGTTAATATATACCCTATCTTCTTTTGATTAGAGATATTTCTAGTGTAAAAATGATTAATATAAGAAATATTATTAATTAATTCTTATAAAAAAGAACAAACAATTATTTTAAAGTTTGGTCTTGTAAATAGAAACCAAAGGAGTATCATCTAATGCTACTAAAAAGACTCAAATGACTTGTTAAGTGTCTTGGTGACAACCAACTAGCTATATATACATTGATTGTCATGTTAAACAAAATATGAAACTTAAAGGGTTGATAATTTGACGTAGTGATATAAAATCTTGTTATATCACATAAATGAAAATGATTTATTTAATGAAAAAAATTGTGTTCAATTTTGATCGTATGTAAAATTTTTTTGGATTAGCGACAGTCACACACCATTAATTAAATTAATTTCTAACATAGTGATTGGAAGGCATATTGTGATTTCTGACCTAGAAATAAATAATGAATTTTTGTGAAATAATGACCATTTTTCTCTTTCATATATCTTTGTTCTATTTTTACCGATTAGTTTTACACTATTAATCTTCCAAATTATCCATTAAAAAAACTACTACACACCAGATCACACACAAAAATTCTTAAACGATGTTGTGTGAAATAGATATTATTAAATAGAGGAGGGACCATGCCTTTTTAGTGACATTAGGTGATAGTTTACAATTTCAACAACTTTTGTCATTTTATTAGATAAATTTTATCATTTCTTAAAAATATTACAGACTAAATTGATTATTTATTTAAAAAATCTTCTTTTATTTATAAAATTGTTGCCGAAATTTTTTTAAAATGATTTTCGTATAACCATTCTATAAAAGCCCGTTTTAAAAGATATTTTTTACACCAGTGTTTTTATATACTTTTAACTTAAAACTTAACATTATTAACCAATTATAACTTAAGGTAAGCATGACTTTTTAAGAAATTATTGAAAATTTAATAAATTTATTATAAATAATAATTTGTGATTGAATATTAACTATTTACTGTAATTAATTTTTTTAATTATTGGTAAAATCCTAAGATAACAAATATTTATTTTAGAACCATGGGAGTATGAAAATACTTTGCATTAATAAACAACTAAGGAGCTTACTAAAGAATAAGTAAATAAATAAATAAAAAAGAAAGAAAAATAAAATAAAATCCTAAACAATGGGAAGGCATCCGAACAAGGCGTTCTTAAGCACTCCCCGGCGCCTCAACGGCCGGACCAATTCCCAGCAACTCTCTCCGTCGTCCTTCGCCGTAACACGCGGCGGAGGTGGCGGCTGAGGCATCGGCTCCCTCCGTTCTTGCCTCATCTTAATGTCACTCAGTTCCATTTGCAGTGGAAACTTCAGCACCATCTTGTAACGGCTCCGGAAACTCTCGCTTTTCCGGCACCGGCTTTCCCTCCCGGACGGCGACCGTAGCCACGCCACAAACCCGTTGGTCCCACCCGAAGAAGACTCGGATCGCAACAGAACCCGGTTTTCGCTCTTCTCACTCGGCGCTAGACCGGGTTCTCCGGTTCGGTGCGTTATGAGTTTGCCGAATAAAACGACGTCGTTGGAGACCACACTGGGAAAAACAGTTGCGGGGAACTCAAATTCAGAGCGTTTCATAACGGAAACAATGATTAATCACCGTTCTAAGAAGAAAAGAGAAAGACTTATTGGAAGTATTAAGAATTACGGAAGTGAAACACTGAAAGAGAAGCATATATATACATATAATTGTTGAATGAAAAAGTGGAAAAAAAATAATAATAATAATATGGCCGTATCGTTAACGTTGATGTCACTGTCACCAGGTTTCTTTCTAGAATCCGTAGAGGTCAAGGAAAAATTACGTGAGTAAAGGTTTTGTTTGTTTCTAGGATATTTCCTTCCGCACCTGAGTTTCCGGCATTCAAGAAAACAACCACATAAATGTTTGTAACCTCAATCACTTCATGTATTTTTAAATGATTAATTTAAGTATGAAAAATGTTAAACAATGACTTTATTTTATTCAGAAAAATTAAATACGGTATAGAAAATTTAACACTCCCATATTCTATTCAAACAACGTCTTTAAGCTGCTGGTTGACGAATAAAGAAATCAAATGGAAAATATTTTTTTATTAAAATATGTAAAAATGTGATCCACTCTAATTTTTAATGTGTTCTTATATATGATTTTAATAATAAAAAATATTTTAAATTCTTTTAATTAGTGTCCATATATAATACTAATTATCAAGATGTTTAAATATTCACAAGTGTTTTCGATTTCGGGTTAGTAGAAGTTTTTTACTTTAATTTATCATGGGATGGGTTTGTTTTAATTTGTACCTATGTACTGTATTAAATAAAAAGTGGGTAGACGACATTTGGTGGTTATCATCATTCCGTGTAAAAAAAGTCTAGTATTTGTTCATTGACAGCATCAATAGTGAGAGGAAAGTTAGTTCTCAAGGATAGGACTCTTCCTATAGTCTCTAGAAGGAGATCGAAGGTTGATTTTAACTTAGTTTTGATGCTTTTTACTAAGTATACCAGTATGATGCATTAACATTGTATTTGAACTTAAATTAACCACCTCATTTTAATTCTTGACTCTTATGTTTCTGTGCTGTGACATTATATTAACATTAATATCAACTAAATGAAGTGTTAATTATACTTACATATTAAGATCAGTCTAGCACTGAGAATTTGAATAATTTATTTGTTTAAAGTTTTATATTTAAATTTTTATGGTCATTATACATAAAATAAAAAACCATAATGTGTATCTTGATACAAGTTTCATGAAGTTGCAATAAAATATAAGTGTCGGTGACAGGATTCAAATCATCGGTCTCATGAGTGTGTCTCACTCCATATTCCACCAATAACATGTTATGTCATTTAAAATATCTACCTAAACTTTTATGTTTTTCCTACATTACTCTTAACAATTCCCTACACAATTACCCTTATTGGTGGAGTCTACGTGAATATATTAAATAACATGACATTATTTTATTGGTGGAGCATGAAGTGAGATAAGCTTTGGACCGGTGATTTAAAACCTAATGGTAGTGTTTCGTTTAGTTATTCGGGAGTTTCTTTTCATTCTTTCTTTTTCTTTTTTTACAATTTTTTTGATTTAGATTTTTTTTTGAGAAAAATATCTCTTGAAATTGGCCTTTTCCCATACATTTGCACTTCATAAAAGGTCAAAATCTTCATATGAAAGGTCAAAATCTTCATATGAAACATATCGTTGCTAACACTGACATTGGTGAACCTAGGAAAATTTATTTATATTCGCACACTTAGTGATAGGAGTTCGAGGGCACTTTTTGTAAAAAAGATTTAAATCAATGTTTCATGTATAAGGTTATGAATTTACTCAAAATATAGTTATTTTTGTAATAAGATGCAAATAATAGTTTGACCAATCATTTAGCCCCCAAATTTTACCAATCCTCCAAAACAAATATGAGAATATATTCCAGTACATCCATACATCATCATTCTATTTATAATGGTGAATAAAAAAGTCAACAAAACTGGAAAAATATCTTTTTAAGAAAAATATTCCTCCAATACATGTAAAAGCAACAAGTATCTCTGCAAATGAAGTGGAATTGTAGTCCATACATTACAAGAAGTATTAGAATACAATATCTATGTTACCTTTGGAAAGAAAAAAAATCAAACCAGATGAATAACAAAGAGTGCCCAACTTTTGAAAGGGTGCCCAACTTTTTATAGTCTTATCTTGCTATATATTCCTATGTGTCCTAATTGATGGGAATAGCAAAGAGTCAAAAAGATGCATAGGGATTGTACTTTATGAACGGCGAGGGATGGAGCCCCTTGTGACCTCAACCAGTGCGAGGAATTTTTATGTTTGCACTTGCGAACAATCGCCCCAACGTGGGTCCGCCATTGATTGCAGATACATTTATATCTACCTATATTTCATGCATGCAAAATCATGATTAATATTTCATCTGTAATGTTTGAGTTAAACCACATGATTCTTGCATTTTAGCATCTATGATCAATGAAGCACTTCACTATAGACTTCAATACCAGTTCGAGGAGTGTTAGTAATGCATAAAATTGATTATGCTTCTGTGGAATTATCTACTCATTATGAATCTTAAGTGCCATAATGTGATCAAACCCACAAAATTTTGTGGTTATTAATAAATTCCAACTATAGAGAATGAGTGTATATATACTAAAATGTATGTTAGAGAATGTGTTCCTAACATTTTTTTACTAGTTTTTCATGATGAATAATATCAGAAAACAACAAGAAAAGCAACAACGGCCCAAAACACAAGATCAATTCTCACCAAGCCAAGCCCAAGGTCAAAACTCTATCCCTATTCAACATTCGAGGAACATCTAGAATATGTTATGCTCTTGCTAAGTTGTTTTTGATAGTTGTCAATCCTTATATTCCTTTTGCAATTTTCAATTTTTCTATTTTGTTTTGTATTTTAGATTTGATCGATCTTATCATCAATGAGCTGTAAGCTTTTGGCACCTCGCTTATGTATACTTTGTTGTACATTCTAAATTGATATGAATTAAAGAAGTATTTTCTTCCAATATTGTCTAGCCTTCATCTTCTCCTCTCTTTGCCCCTAAATATCCAAATTTGTTTGATGGTATCATAGCTCCATGTGGGAGCTATGCTGATATTGTCCTCCTAAACATGTCAGAAAACCGAGTCATCACTTTAGACTAGAATCCATCAAGTCCCTATTACATTCATCCAAGTGAGAGTTCCTCAGTCATTATGACATTGGTGTTGACTGTAAACAACTACCATCCTTGGTCATTGTAACACCCCGTATGCATCCGGTGTATTACCAATTATTTAATCAGATAAGCGCAGTAATTAACTTTAATTAAAACCCGCAGAAGCGATTATAAAACCTTATATCTTGATTCATTATGTATGGTACGTTACCCACAATATCATAAAATGCCATAACCACCACTAGCCCCTCAAATCCAGATAACATAAAGGTATATAACCAAGTAATCCAACAGATATAGCAGGAGAAACATAACTACATAACTTAAACTGGTTATGTACAAGTATACATCATCAAGACACGCACAGTGTCTATCAACAAAAATAAGCACCAAGTGTCATGATCTCAAAGATCACTTTCTCACACGAGGACATACAATTTATATACAGAGTCCGTATACATAACAAAACCAAAACATGTGTGCACACACACACACACACATCTTCCCTCACAGGGGTACAAAATACATCAAAACAAAATAAAGGAGCCTCCATGCTCTCAAAGTGCTGCCAAGCAGCTGCACAGGGACTGTCTCTACTGGGGCCTTCCGCCCTGAGACCCATTATCTCTTTCAGATGAATCACCTGCAAAAACATAATCCCCACACAGGGTGAGATACACATCTCAGTAAGCTCAGGGCTCTTGGAGGCTTCTCCTCCCCCCTAGCTCACTTCCATGACACACATCATCAAAGGCATTACAATCATTGGCCTCCCGGCTTTCACAACAATACATAGCCATCATTTAGCTCTAATGTATATCTGCGGTACCACGCCCGCCACAAGATGCATCATCGTCAGCATCTGGGACTCTCAGTCCTCAGTGTGAGACCGGAACTCACACCCGTGCTATCCCATCTGGAACTACCCCTTTTCACATGGATGCACGTATATGGTACCTCCGAGAATAGGCTTCAACAGCGACAGGACCAGCTATCTCTTGGTCTTAAGGGATCATCATCACCCTTTTACGTGAGCAAACTAAACTAGGAGGTGCGCTCTACTCCTAGGGAGGTCCATATCTATCTAACTGACCAGAAGATCTATTCAACAGGTAATCATCCACACAAGGCATAGAATCATGCATACATATCATCATGAGAAAAGTAACAACCAATTCAATGCACATGCATCATGAATGCAACCATCACTCCCTCGGAGTATGGTGGAGCACAGGCAGTGGAAAACATTCCCCAAGAGCGAAGAACTTACCTGGCAAAGTCGTGCTTTGCAGTTCAACCCCAGAATGGTGGTCTACGCCACTGACACCCTCGGTGTCACGCCCTATACAAGGCATATAAGCACAATCAATCACCATACCAACCATACAAGGCATAAGCACACAACAACGATCCTCAACCGTTACAAATGAAAGGAACATCCTTCCTTTCCAAAACCTCTCAGTCATCTATCTTAAGGTTATCAGAATTAATCAATTCATAAACAACTCACAGACCCTCAGCGATCTATCTAGGCCTAACTAAGGCACTAGAGTCTCCCCAAGACTCGGTATAAGCCAAAACAAAGAGCTCAAAGCTCTATACAAGCCAAACTTCAAGAATTAACAACATGGCTTGAACGGTTTCTTCCACACAATGTCACCATTCTTAAAGCCTCTCAATCACAATAAAGAGCAAGTATCAAGGCTCATGCATGCTCTACAATCATCAGTTAACCAACACACTACCTACACATGAATTTCTCAGAGCCAAGAACCAAAGTCCATGAAACCAACATATCAAAGTTAATCCTTCATCACAACAACCCCTAAGCATACTTTTCTAAAGGACCCAAGCCTAATTCCAATTCTAGCTCAAAAGGGTCATTATTCATCCCAAGAACAAAATAACAAATCAAATGGTAAAACTTGAGTTTCTTACCTCAAAGAGGACAAGGAAGGCTAAAGGACCGCTTCCCCAAGCTTGGGTGTCCGAGAATTGCCTCCTTTCCCCACCGAACTCGAGTTTTGCAAAGTTCTCTAGAGAACACGATCTCTCTATTTGATGGTTTTTAAGGAAAAGTGATGAAGGATGCTAGCTCATAGGGGGATTCCCTACAAGTTTCATGTTGACACTACTACAAATAGGCCCTTTAACGACACACAAGCTACAACGGTTCTTTGATAACCGTCTTTGTAGGTGGCGCGGTGGCATTTTTGCAATTAAAGTGAAGTTTACAAGGACGGATTTTAAAAACCCGTCGTGGAAGGGGAATAAAGACGACGGTCTTTCAATGACCGTCGTCGTTTTTGCATGATACAAAGACGGTTTTTAAAGAACCGTCTTTGTTTTATTTGTAATTTCAATTAAAAAAATTAAAATTAAACATTGCTATTCCATACAACGTTGTGCCCTAGCCCCTTCTCTTTCACACCAGTCACTCCCTCTCTCTTTGTCTCGCCTTGTCATGACTCACGACCTCTATCTCACACCCTCAAAGCCTTGTATCTTGGGGTCTTCATCCATCCGGTGTTGCTGTCAAAGATGTCCGTGTGTTTAGTGGAAAGAATGCGTCTTTAGTCGAAGCTCTCTCACTCTTAGTGAAGGTAAGAATTTTGTCTCACCCTTGAACCCTCTCTAGTTTTGCATTCTCTCACTCCATTGTCGTCTCTATTGAAGGGTTATTTAAGTGGTGGGGGTAGCATTCTAGTAGCTGAGGAAGATAGGAAGGCAAAGAAGAAACACGGCTCAAACGATGGAGTATTGGTTGGTGGTTGAGTGTTGCGCCCTAGGTCAAAGAGTGGGGATTGTAAAAGATTGTATTATGGAGAGAATGATGATGTTGTTTCTGGGGATAATGGAGAGCATAGTTGGTGTGAGAGTGTGAAAGTTAAGAAGGAATGTGAAGAAGCTGATGATTTTTTGGCCCACAGTTGTGAAAAGGAAGCAAAGAAGGAAGGGAATGGCAGGAGGAAATTGAAACGGAAGCAATGGTAAAAAGAACAAAGAAAAGTCAGGTTCTGGTGTAGGCATGGGTAAGTCAATGAAGAGGAAAATGAAAAGGAAAACATCACCTAACAGGATGAAATGAATACAATTATTTTTATCTTTTGTAGATCACAGATCCTGTATTGAGGCAAATGATGCCAATACTGATGATTCCAGGGATGTCTTCTTTTGTGGAAACAAATGTCAAGAGGTATGGTGATGATGATCTATTTTTCATGTTCCTGAATCTTGATTGCTGCTTGTAATTGGTTTCCGATGCTTGATTAAATGGTATAGTAAATTGAATTGTGCTAAGCTTTTGTGTTGCTATAGTGGCTTCTCAGATGACAATCATCTATTGAGTTCTTGAGAGGATTTCTTATTCCCTTTTTGTATCTTTCTTTTCTATATTAATAAGTCCTTTTCTCATATGAAAAAAAGAACATGCTAGCTGCTAGCTAGTGCAAATTTATAGAATTTTCTTTTACCTAATGCATGAAAGTGAAATGTATTCAAATTTTATGGCACATATATTCCCCTCAATTAGCCAGAGGTAGGTTGTTATTATGGTTAAAGATGTAATTTTTTTAATTTTATTGTATTTCTTGTAGATAGAATAATATAAAGCAGAAATCAAGAGACTTCAAGCATTCGAGGTAGAAATTAAAGCACTATCTGTTAATTATGCAGCTCTATTAAAAGAAAAAGAGGTATGGCTGGTTATTACTTTTCTACATATATTTACCAATAGTATGTTGAATTTTCTGTTGATGTTTCTTTGTTGGACTGTTGGAGCTACTTAATGTTCAACTATGCCTCTGTTTGGATAATCTTCTCCATAAGCAATTATAGGAGAA
>PYAF01004265.1:208137-219885 GCA_007407185.1 Glycine tomentella | reverse complement strand
AGAAATTAAAGCACTATCTGTTAATTATGCAGCTCTATTAAAAGAAAAAGAGGTATGGCTGGTTATTACTTTTCTACATATATTTACCAATAGTATGTTGAATTTTCTGTTGATGTTTCTTTGTTGGACTGTTGGAGCTACTTAATGTTCAACTATGCCTCTGTTTGGATAATCTTCTCCATAAGCAATTATAGGAGAAGAAAATAAAAAATAAATAAACTTCTCCCATAAGTTAAAATTAGCTTATACATAAGCGAATTTGTAGAAGCTCTCTCATTTAATTTCTCTAGAAGCTGATTTTGACTTATGCATAAGCTACTTATTCTCAAATAATGTCATTCCTAAATCTTCTAAATCCTCTTGTCCATCTTATATTTATCTCCATTACACTTAATTTTTGCTCTCATCATCAGCACTCAATGCTCTACTCTCGCTGCCACCGAGCATTGGTGATCTTGTCTGATACAATTTTCTTGAGTTTTTATAGGAACTTTTTGTCCACAATTATGATTAAGAAGTTGCCAACAGATTCACCAACTTCAATCCTAGTATTATGATTAATCTTACTTTCCAGCACATTATAAGATGGATCCATGGCACATTGCAATGCCCAATTTGGACCTTATATTGTGTTTGTATAACATAAGGTGCTAGTTGTATTGCACTATTTGAAGAATATATGATATCTTTAGAAAATATGGACCTGGACCTTTTTTTTTTTTAAGACTCGGATCCCTTCTCACATATGCCCAAACAAAAGGTTTGTTATTTTCTCAAATATATTGTTGCATTATCTGTGGGTTATGTGATATCTATCTCAAGCAGAGCAGAGGTTCCATAAAGAATCAATTAACAATTTGTCTAACTTATTAATTGTAGATATTTTATTACTTCCCTTTGTTAAGTTTAACTGTCCGACCCTTTCAACTTCACAGGATCAGATTGTTAGATTGAATAAAGAAAATGGCTCATTAAACCAGAATTTGGAGGCTACGAGTCCAGCATCTGCAAATGGTGCTTACACAGTCAAGGTAATCCTATATTCTAAATCACTTGACTTGTGAAATTATGAGTGTTATATTATTTAGTAACTGTTGGAAATGAATCTTAGATATTGGGAATTGCTGTGTTGAAAATATAGGATACATGAATGTTCAGATTCATGCATAGTGCTTATCTTATAAACTTAGGGAATTGCATTTATGTTTACTTCTCTTAAAATTAAACATGGAATGTATATGAATAGATGCCTTGTTGAGTGGTTTTTTCACTCAAGCAAGGTATTGGAGCTACTTCTTTAGGAATTTTTATAAGAACGGAGGACCTTATAGGAGCTAGGTTCTGGGGGGTTGATGTGACTTGTACTCTTCTTTCCATTCACAATAAATTTTTTCTTTCTAGTTTCTAGTAGCACTACTGAATCAAGATTCACTACATAACTCAGGATTCTTGTTGATTACTCTGAATATTTATGTAGGGAAGTAATGACCAATCACCAAATCCACTGCATAGGTTCACAACTCAAATGAAAAATCGTTATGCTACAAACAATCGAACCACATCTACTTTGGAATCTGATGCTAGTCAAAGTAAGATGGTATCTAAACATTCAAACTTACAAGTAAAGGACTAGGTAGCTACATCTTGGATATTTTGTTATTCTCAAATAATGAATTTATGCAGAAATATTTACCATTAGGTGGTCTGCATTCATATTGCTATTTTGATCTTTTTTTGTCCAAATGTATATTTGTTTTAAATGGAGTCCTAAGAAGCATGATATGAACTTTTTTAAAACTAAAGAAAAAAAAGTTTTTGTTTGCTTTTCTATTTTTGTTTTTGGTACTAGTCATTTTGATTTAAAATTTTTGATAGGATTTATATTTTTATCTATAGTGATGAGTGAACTTGACAACAGATGTATGAATGCCTTCTAGGAGCAAACAAATATGGTGGGAAAAAGTAGTCCCACAGCCACCGCAGCAGTACAACATACTCATGTGATACGAAAAATGAAGTTGGAACTAGAGCAAGAATGCAAAAAGTTGGCAAATATTCAGCTAAAATTCCAGGGTAATTATTCTACATTTAGAATATCTAGATTGTAATATCATTTTGCATGTTTAAATAGAAACTGCTAACAATCTTGATCTTTCTTTATGGGCTTCCCTCCAACACTTAAGCAGAAAGAAATGTATTTTTTGTTACACGGTTTCATCCTTATAAACAAAGAGAATTATATCTGAGAGGTAAGATAATTTGGAAGCATTGTAGTTCAGGCTAATTTCAAAAAGATAATAGAAGGAAATCGGCGGTTGTGTAGAGAGTGGTAGTGCTAATGGTTACCAGAAGAGAGCTTGTGCCAAGGGCAAGCTCAAATACAAAATTACAAATGTCCTGCCAGTGGGTGGCGAGCTGGTATTTGATTTTTTAGTTTATCATTTACTTTTTCATATTCCTTAAAGCTTAAATCATCCTATATTATTCCCCATGATTCCTCAAAACTTTGCTGCATTATATTGATATATTATTACATTTTCCAACTCAAAAAGTATAAGTTAACTTGGCATTTCCAATCAAGTAACATGCACTTTAAATGGTTGCAAGGATGCAGACTGCAGAGCAAATGTATTGATCAGTGAAAAAGAATAAATTTAAGCCAAGCTTTCTCAATCTGAGAAGGTACAATTAGAATGGAGAAGTAGAGTAAGCAAGCTTGAAGAAGACAATTCCAGATTGAGGCGAGCTCTTGAGTAGAGTATGACACGGTTAAATAGAATGTCATTGGATTCTGATTTTCTTGTTGATAGGTTGGAATTTTTTTCATCAAAGTAATTTTTAATGCAATATCAGCTTCTGGCTGTGACTTGGGAGCCCCAATATTTCTAGATGATTGGTTTTAAATGAAAATGAAATGCTTGAAGGGACTACTGTATACAATATTTTTGTATCTATCATTAATTTTCTAAAAAGTTTTTAATTGGAAATGGAGTCTTACAAGTAATGTTATTTGCCATCATGTTGCTTCTGCTTGAGAATTAATTATTATACTAATCTTGTATTTTTCACAAGCGTATTGTGATAAAATTACTGATCACTTATTTCCAGAGAAACCACAGCAAAGAGGTATGGAAGCCCTCTAATTTGGTTGCTTAAGATACCTCATGTAGGGATGTTTGTTCCTTTCTGTTGCATGTAATTATCATAACCTTTGGTGTGTGCATGCACTTGGGGGATTCATGGACTCGGCCTTTGTTTCGTTGCCTGAGCTATTAATTATTTTATCCAAGTAAAATTGTGTTGTCCACCTGCATTTGTTTGCTCCTTATAGTACACGTAATTAAGAAGTGCTCTTTTATCAGTTGTGTGATCTCTTGTTCAAATTGATCTTGCTCATGAAGTGTTATATTGGGACAGGTTTTGGATCTAATGGTTCGCATGCTAGGATTATTAATGTATTTGGGTTTTATGGTGCCCTTATCAGGTAAATTTCCATTCTTAATTTTTCCTTTATTATTAATGTATTTGGGTTGATGCTAACAAGAATTTGAGAACATGTTTAGATCACAAATAACCATGTTTTGTTGCCTTCAAAAGTTGGTTCTCAAGTAACTAACACACATCTGTATTCACTTCATCAATAAATTAAAGAAACTCACTTTAGGAATGCTAGTTTACTAGCTTTCATCACTAGCTATCAAATGACCTGATATGTGAATAGGTTGCAGCAAAATTGGAAGGTTAAACGACAACGTCAGGCAGCTATTGTTCCAGGGGATGAAGTCACACACATATGCAAGCACTTGCTGTCCTATAAGCATTGTTTGATATTAATTTCTGAAATTTTGTTTTTTGTGCATACTTGGTCATTGACTTGATGTTTTCTCCGAAATGCTCTTTTAAGTATATTTTTATTCCAAATTTCCAATCCAAAGACTTGAGCTGTAACATGTTAAGCGGAACAATTCCTCCTATCTTGGGAAATTTGACTTACACATAAAAAATGTTACGTATAACCAAGTGGTTTTGCATTTATATGAATTAGTTGATTTTGTTATAAATTGTGCATATCAACAACTTTGACAAAGCATGATTCAGTATGTGTTGAGCATAATTTTTGAATTGTTTGTAGGTACTTGCATGGAAACAAGCTGACTGCCTTCATACCTCTAGATAATTATACAACTTTTACTTTTTGTAAATTCGTTTTTCCATTAAATTTCCATGTAATATATAATTTCACAGTAATTTTCAGTGTTTATATCTGAGTATTATGTCTCCAATTTGTTTTTTTATTAATCCTTTTTTATATATATAATAATTATATAATGAAATTCTGATGTGGTGTAATTTATTAAATTCATTTGGTAATACTAAATAATAAATATCAATTTAAACTCCTGTAGATTTGTATATAAAAAAAAATCAATGTAAAAGATACAAAGACGGTATCTCCACAAAAGCCGTCTTTGAATGGCTACCTACAAAGACGGTTTTTGTGAAAACCATCTTCTTATTTTCGTTCAAATTTAAAAAAAAATCAATGTAAAAGATACAAAGACGGTTCTCCATAAAACCATCTTTGAATGGCTACCTACGAAGACGATTTTTGTGAAAACCGTCTTCTTATCTTCATTCCAAAGACAAAAATAAAATAACGTAAAAGATACAAAGACGGTTTTCTAGAAAACCGTCGTTTGTGTCGCCTGTAGTAGTGTGAAAGGGAAGTGTTTAGATCAAAGGTGGAGTGGGTATGAAGCTCCAAAGCTCAACAATGGCTGCCAAGGCTCAGAGGAAGAAGAAAATAAGGTTCTGGCCCCCAAAGTCGCGAAAATGGCCTTTTATACTTGTCCTGCCCGAGTTTCGCGCTGATAGCGCCATTCTGGCGCTATCCGCGCCAAGTTCTCGTGACAACAGGCCTTCTGGGTACTCATGGCGCTAACCGCGCCACTATGGCGCTAATCGCGCCATTTTCTTGCATCTATGGCGCTACTAGCGTTGGATTGCCGCATAAAATGGCCTCTGGAGCGTCTCCCGCACTAATCGCGCCATTACCACGCTAATCGCGCTAGTTATTCGAGAAAATTAGCCTTCTGGTGCAATCTCACGCTAACGGCGCCACTACCCATGCTAACGGTGCCACTCCCACGCTAACGGCTTGAGATTTTTTTATTTTTATTTTTATTTATTTATTTTTTAAAACCTTGGTTATTATAGTCATAATCTATCAGAATGGACCTCATCTCCAAAAGTAAGATGGACTTCCTCACGGGTAGCATTCTCATACCAACATTCACAGATCTATTGTATGTTGTGTAGGAATGTTGCAACATCTTAATCATGTATTGGCTTCTAAATTATCTATCTCAGTCCATTTCTCAAAGTGTTATTTACTTTGATCATGTTGTTGATGTTTGGAATGGCCTAAAGAAAAGTTTCTCTCAAGGAGATCTACTACATATTGTTGAGCTTCAAGAGGAAGTGTATGGGCTCAAATAGGGCTCACACTCAGTGACCAATTATTTACCAAACTTAATTCAATTTGGGAGGAACTTGACAATTATCATCCCATAGTTTCACACACATGTTTTGCTAAGAATTACCACCAACTAGACTTCATCATTTGATTCCTCAAGGGTCTCGATGAGATGTTATCTATAGTCGATTCCCAAGTCCTTCTCATGGATCCTTTACCTACAGTTAATAGAGTTTTTGACATGGTTATTTAACATGAAAGACAACAATCTCAAAACTTTATCTCCATGGAAGAACATAACAATTTTGCTAATGCTACAAAAAAATAGTCCTATTTCTCTTCTGGAAAGAATCATGAGAATTTTTATGAAAATGGAAAATGAAACCTACCTTATGATGCTAGAAAAAACAACAAAGTGTGCAGGTACTATGGTCATGTTGGACATACAATTAACGACTGTTATGCAAAACATGGATATCCATTTGGACATCCTCGTTATCTTGGCAGACCTCGATACCACAATCGGTCGTCTGGTTCAATGAACAATGTTCCAACAAATAAGCAACCTAAAATGGATGAACATGACAAGAAGAAAGAGGTTACACATGGACCAAGTCTCAACATCACACCAACCCAACATAAAATATTAATTGCTCTATTACACCAATATGGTAACTCTAGTGGTTCGACCCAGATGGCAAATCTCAAATAAGCCATGCTAATCTTTCTCATGCTCCAGATGATAGGCCAATCAATTCCTTAAGCCCAAGTTTGGGTAACAATCACATTTTAAATTTCTTCACCAATATTTCCATTGATTCACTCATTTTATTTGTGAATTTTTCAAACACTGCCCCATGGATGATAGATTTAGGAGCAATTGACCACATTTCTTCTTCTTTAAAGTATTTTCAAGTATATTTCAAAATAAAACCCACATTAGATTGCCCAATGGAACTTCTGTTACCTCACAAATCTCAGGCACAATCCAACTTTCACCAACCTTGGTTATTCTTGATGTCCTTTATGTTCCACATTTCAATTTCTAAATAAATTTCTACTATGTCATATACACTTATTTTTTTTATGGAATTTTTTGTAAAATTCAGGAAGCAAACTCCTTGAAGATTATTGGTTTATGTAAGCTACAAGAAGGACTCTACCACTTGATATCAACAAGGATAAACCATCTTCATCAACTAAATCTTCCTTTGTGAAAAACTCCACCATCACCACTATTACTACTTCAAATAGTTGGCATTTTAGACTAGGGCACTTGTCTAAAAATAGGTTGAATGTTCTATATTAACAATTACATTTATTTCTACGTCTATTAATGAAACTTGTGTGATGTTTGTAATTTGGTTAAACAAAGAAGATTATCATATTCACCAAGTATCAGTAGAGCATCCAATTTTTCTAACTAGTACATATGGATATTTGTGGACCTTTTTATAAGGCTTCAATACATTATCACAAATATTTTCTAACCATTCTTGATGAATATAGTTGTTATATCTAGATGATTTTGTTAAAAAAAAAAAAAGACAGAGGTCAAATTATAAGTGCAAATTTTCATTTTTTTGATTGAAAATCAATTTGAAGAAGTTAAAAGAATGTGATCAGATAATGAGCCTGAATTTTGTTAGAGTCAGGGGGAGCTCAAAAGGATCAAGAAATTGAGTCTCAAAGTCTACAATGTATTTAATCTTTTTTACATGCCAAATCAATTTGATGGGTAGTTATAATTTGTGTATGAGATGAAACTTCCTTTGATCCATTTGCATAAAACTCATACATGGTTTTGCATTGATGTTTTCATAAAAGCATAAGTCTTATGAAAAAGCTTTTCTGAAACAAAGAGTTTTCATGATTGCATAAAAACCAAAGTGCTCAATGGTTAAGCTTTTGGAACAACAAGTTTTCTCTGCTTTAATCGATTACCAGCTAATGATAATCTATTACTTAAGCTTTTAATAACACTTTAATTGATTACAAGAGTATGGTAATCGATTACACTTCACAAAGTCACAGAAAAGTCTTCCTGTGATAATCGATTACAATATTGTTGTAATCGATTACTTGGCGCGTATTTGAAACTAACACTGGTTGTGATAATCAATTAGATTGTGAATTAACCAATTACATTGCTCATAAATCCTTTCCAGAAAGTTCAAGAACACTTTAATCGATTAAACGAGTTAACAGTCGATTACATAAGTGAGTTTGATCGATTACATTAGTAAATTAATCGATTACTAACAGTTAGAAACTGATTTCTTTAAATAGTTGTTGGATGTTTTGAAAAATAACAACGAAATTACAAAGTACTTTCATTAGCTTTCTGAAGTAAGAAAAGATTCCAAGTGCTAAACATTGTTAAGACCCACAAATCCTCAAGATTCAAAGATTTCAAAAGAGGGTTTCTTCTTGGGTAAGCTTTCAAAAGAAGTGTTAAAAAGAAAGTCTTGAAGTAGCTTCTTCCACCTTTTAATTCAAGTTTGGTAAATCATTTGCATACATCATTTACTGGATCATCAAGTGGTTTCTTTCTTTACACTTTGTTGTGAATTCTTTTGAATTTCTTTTTGTATTAATAACATAGGATCTCTTAAAGCTTTACTAGGATAGGTGTTCCTAGGGGTAAGAGTAGGGAAAAGTGTTCTCTTTGTCTTGATCACAGAGATTCTAAATGTGTTAGAATTCTCGTTCTTAATCTAGGTGTGATTAAGAGTGATTGTGTAAAAAACTTATAAGAACAATTTGTTATTAGTGGAACTCTAACCTTTGTAGTTGGAAGAACTGGATGTAACTTCTCAAGGTTGAGAATTGAACTAGTATAAATCCCTGTATTGACCACTTCTTTCTAATCTTTTCTTGTTATAATTTATCATTCATTGGTGCAACATTTCTTATTCAATAGTTAAAATTTTTTGTTGGTTGCATTCTTGAGCAGTGGTATTTGATTGGTGTGAGATTTCTTGGACTTTTTGTGATACGATCTTGATTATTCTGATTGTTTAAAGAATTTTTTAAAAGACTAAGATCAACCAATTCACCCCCCCCCTCTTGGTTCTTGTGTGTTGTTCATACTGCTTTCAAATTTTTCTTAAATTTTTTTTCTTCAAAAGGAATTTTACATCAAACAAGTTGTGTTGAAACACTCCAAAAAAATGGGAGAGTTGAGAGAAAACATCAACATATCCTTAATGTGGTAAGAACCCCCATGTTTATTTAATTAATCGTGTTTCATCCCTAATTAATTGGAATAAAATGCCTTTTGAGCTTTTACTTGAACAAATAACAGATTTCCACACAGTTTTTGTTTGTTTAGTCTATGCATCCACCTATGTTGCTAATTGTCATAAGTTTGATCCATGATCTAGACGTGGAGCCTTTTGGGGTTGTCAAAATGGCACCATTGGTTATGTCATTTTAGATTTAGATACAAGGGAAATTTTTATTTCCAAACATGTAGTATTTCATGAAATGATCCTACCATTCCTTGACAAAACATCTCCATCTGAAAACCCATTTTTGGTTCTTGTTGGCACAAACACATTGCCCACTAATATTGATACTTCATCCATTGGGCCATCATCCAGATAGCCCATTCAATCTCCACCACAGAAAAGACCAATGAGCTCGAACTTCATTCCTCTCCTTAGATCGAAAACATCACCATGAGTCCAACTTCACCATCTTCTCTACCTTCTTTTGTACCTCCATTATGCCACTCTTCATAGCCATATAAGCCACTAGTCACCCTTGTTGATTACCATTGCAACTTCCTTACTCAACCATCATCAAAGTGTTTGTATCCTCTCAATTATGTTGTTTCCTATTCTTTAATTTTCCATTCTCATTCCCATTATCTTATGTCCTTGTCTTCTGAGACCGAACCAACAAGCTACCAGGAAGCTCTTCAACATCAATGTTAGCGTGATGCAATGAAATATTAAATAAAGGTGTTGGTGTTGAATGAAACTTGGATGTTGTGGATACTCTTCCAATTGTTTGACCCCTTGGGTGTAGATGGATCTAGTAAATCAAGCGGCATCTCGATGGAAGTGTGGAGCAATACAAAGTTTGCTTTGTTGCTAAAGGCTTTGCTTAGACTAAAGGAATTAATTACTTTGAGATATTATTTCTCATTGTTAAGATAGCCACAGTCCAAGTCATTCTTGCTCTGGCCTCCATCAATCGTTGGCATCTTCACCAACTTGATGCCAGTAATGTTTTCCTTCATGGGGACCTTTCAAAAGAAGTGTACATGATCATTCCTCCTAGCATAAAAAATCCTCAACTTTTGCAATGCTGCAAAATCTTAAAGTCCCTATAAGGTCTGAAACAAGCAAGTCACACTTGGTATGAAAAATGATATATTTTGCTTCTGTCTTGTGGATATCACTAAGCTCACGTTGATTATAACGACTACGTTTCTTATTCGTATTTAATTGATTACGCTTGTTGATTTTACAGAAAAATTTTTCTACGTAATTTTGTTTGCGTAAAATTAATTATACGTAATAATTTATTTTTCTAACGCGTCCGCAAAATTTTCAAAATATACGGTTCAAATATAATTTAAGATACAGTCCGGATACAACACAGTCCCAAATAGTCTGTTTAAACATCAGATACATACAACATAGCATAGTATCAAATACAAACAAACAGAAAATCACAAATAAAGCATACAGTCATCCAACAGCACACAGAACATCCAGCTTCTTCCTTAATGCTTTCCTCAGCTCACTGTTCTTCTGCTCACCCAAATAAATTGGGGTCATTACAGGTGTCAAACCACAGACACAACTCGGGTAAGTATTTAATAAACATGATTAGATAATTGACAGAAACAGAAACAGATAAATAATCGAAACAGAATAACAATTATAACACATATATATGATGAATGATGCATGCTTTCTTTATTAAATGATGCATGACTGAGATCTCAGATTTTTATCACAGGGTACCATAAGCAAAATAGTTCCACCCACTCTAGTGAAACCTCCCTTCACTCTGAGGGTTACAATCAAAGAGTTTCACCCACTCTAGTGAAACTTCCCTCCACTCTGAGGGTAAAAAGGGTACCAAAATAGTTTCACCCACTCTAGTGAAACTTCCCTCCACTCTGAGGGTCAATTGCAAATGATGCATGGATTCTTTTTATTTTTATTTTTATATTTTTTTTCGTTACTTTGTTTCTCAATTTCTCATAAGTTTGGTGTCCCAATCTTTATTTGCCCATCATAATTAATTCAATGTACAAGGCATAAGTGCATCATAATTTTTCTTAAGGAAAGCCATTTTGATAAGATATGCCATAATATAAATTTTTAATCATATATCCAAGACCTAATTTCTAATAAAATAAATCATAGAAACTTTATTATAGCTCAACATTAAGTGAGTAATAAAATAACATTTAGCACCTTAGTTATAACACCACAACATACAGCAACAACATACAGCAATTATCAAGGTACAAAATTAATATACAGCAACATAATATCTTAACAGACAGCAATAAAATAAAATATCATACAGCAACATAAAATAACAGACAGCAAAATAACAGCAACATAAGATTACAGACAGCAAAATAAAATTTAGACAGCAACATAAAAACAGACAGCATCATCAATATACAGTAACCTAATTAACATACAACAACATAAAATTCCAGATTCAATAATATACAACAACTTAATAAAATGACTTTCAGCAACCTTAAATAATTAATTACAACATCAAGTAATTAGTAAAGGATATAGCCACAAAGGAAATTAATTATATTGGACAGCCACTTTATTTAAGGTTATTCTACTAGTTTATTGTGAATTTTAATTGAACACTTACTATGCCCAATTTTTGATTTTATTTAAACAAGGAAAAAACATGGCTTTAATCTTAGAGAATTAAGTGTTAAATTAATCAAATCAGCCATCTAATTCATGTTTATTAAAACACTTCACATACCTTGCTTTTCTTTGTTTGATTTAAGCTATTTTTCTTCAAAATTTCTAAGCCTTGTTCACGTGAATTTCCAAGGTGTGGGCTGCTATTTGGCTTTTTGTATTTTGAGTGAAAAAGATTGAAAAGGAGGTGCTGAATGTGGGTAGCTATCCGTGAATTTTTTCAGCCCCCACTTTGGTCCACTTTGCTTTTATATTGATTGTTTTTCCTTTGCCTAAGCAAAATATCACAAAGGCTTCATCATTGCTTCCTTTCTAGTTGGTCCAATAGCTTTAATTCTAGCTCCC
>PYAF01004265.1:155840-181998 GCA_007407185.1 Glycine tomentella | reverse complement strand
TTAGATCACTGAACTTTCTCTAGGGTTGAGAAAGAGAAGTTTGTAATATCTTGTAAGAAATATATTTGCAATAGTAGAACTCTACTCTAGTGTTGAGTAGAAGAAACTGGATGTAGCCTCTAAGTTTTGAGGTGAACCAGTATAAATCTTGCTTCTTGTTTTAATTACTGCATTCTTTAATGTTTCTGATTGAACTCTGCCTTCTGTGTGTTTAAAATATAAGCATAACAAGTCTTGGATTGAACTTGGATAAGGATATTCATTTAGTTTTGTGATAAAGATCCAAAAGGCATTTTTAACTCTGATTTTTTGAACAAGAAAATTTTAAATATCTATACTTAACCAATTCACCCCCCCTCTTGGTTAATTGTGAGTGTTTCTTATTTTCCACAGAAGCATTTCCCCTACTCCATATTTCTATAGTATTCATTGTTATCTAAATGCAGAAAGGAAACACAAAAATGAAATGAAATTATAGACAAAAAGATAAAGTAACTAGAGACCATTTATTTTGTTTGATTGTTTGTATACATTTATTTCACTTCTAGGAGAACTATATATACCAGTAGCAGGCAAAATAGTGTAAAATGATCACTGATGCAAAGTCCAGAGACCAGAACAATGTGTTGTGGTGAATGCAAGGGAAGAAAATTCATGAAAATGGCATCCTCATATTGCTGAAAATAACCCCAGAATTCAATGGTGGAATGATTTTAAGTTTGTTACCATTATTATAACCAGATAGTACTATGTGTTGCTCTCTAATATATCTAAAACATTGGTGCCTCCCAGTCTCCCACTGAGATTGGAGCTCTCTTTTAGGTTCATACATAACCAAAAAGCACAACAGAATTTTCCAAATAACCAAGCTGTGAGAGAGAGAGAGAGCACAAACCTGCTTGTCAAATCACACTGAAGGAATATAGTATGGCATTGTGTGCAACTACACACACATATATAGCATAATCTCAACCATCTCCCCAAAGCTTATTCCAAAACAGTAAATTAACAAACAAAAGAAGTAAAATAGTACCGACACAACGCTTGCATTGATATACCCCTGTGCTTCAGGTCTATAATCAATACTCGATTTGAGAACAACCTGTTCTTGTAATCTAAAACAATAAATAACGAATTTCATTTTATTTTCCCCAACTAAACCCCGAAAATAGCACAATAATACTAAACTAACAAATTTACATGGAAAAACGTCGGTGTATCGGTTTTTGCTCAAATTGACGGCATCATACCTGACGGTGCATCTTCTCCTCATCTCACTCGGTGTTATCCTATTCGCCTGAAACCACCAAAAAAAAAACACACACACACACATACAACGCAACGCAACACAGTTAACTCAATGTTAGTGTTTTAATGTCAGAATAATGAATTAGGGTGCGAACCTGCAAGCATGTGAACTCCTGAGTGATTACGTTAGGAGCGTAGAGCTTCTCCTTCAAAAGGTTGAGGGCTTGGGTGCAGTTGTTGACCTGATCCGAAGTGAGGGTGATTCGGGTTGGGTTATCGAGGGAGAAGTTGAAATTGATAGTCTCGGGAGATAATGCGGATGAGGAATTGGTGGCGGGGTTGCCGGCCATGGTGGATATCCGGCGGGGATGAGAGCGAGTAGAAACAAAGGAATGATTTTGAAGAAGTGAGAGAAAGTGAGAAAGACTGCACACACACACACAAAAAGAAAACGCGGTGCACATGGACAGTGCGGGCTGTGGGATGAGAAGATGAAGGGTTCTCAAATCTTTATTTTAATTTTAATTAGATAAAGTTTCTATACTTGAAAATTTTGGTGGAAAATACAAATATTTTGGGAAATATTCCGTCGGAATTTTCGCTTTTTCTTGTGTTGTGACCATTGTTGCGGAAAATGGAGGAAGCATGGGTATGACGGGAAACTTGATGATAATGGTTGCGAAGTCAAGGTTACAACAAAGGTGGCGTTTGTGGTGACCACCACTAGCTGTGGTAGTATGCGTCTATGGGGAGGCGGAGATCCAAACATTAAGGCTTTGTTTGAGAGTTAGAAGGGGAAGGAAAGAAAAGAGATTCAAGGGGAAGAGAAGGGAAGAAAAGGGAGGAAGATGGGGGAAGTTTCTTTCTACTTGTTTGGGAGTTAAAAATATATTAAGAGAAAAAAAATGAAGAGTTAATAAGATATTTTTACAATTTTTCTCTTATTTCAAAAATTAATACACTATGTATTTTACACTGACTGAGTAGGATAGTAATTTTATTAACACTAACTGGGGTAGAATAATAATTTTAATTACTTTTCCTTCTAAAAACCTCAATTAGGGTGGACAACAATTTTTAGGCTTTGGAGGATTTTAGAGGAGTTTTAAAAATCTTCAAATTCTTTCCCTCAAATATTAAAACTTTCAAACAAGGAGATGTCTTTACCTAAATCTTTTCCTTCCCTTCCTTCCCCTCCAAAATTCCTCTCCCAAACAAAGTCTAAAAGCAGCAATGATACAAAGTAAATTCTAGAATTAGTCTAATTTACCTAATCAAAACAATAAATAAGATAAAAGAAAAACAATATAAAATTGATTAATTTCTTATTGATTAATTTCCTCATAAAGGAATGCATTTATAATAAAAACAATAAATATTATTTATCGTCAACATCTTATTATTTACAATAAAACAATAATATAAATATCAATTATATTTTATATAGTCTTTTAACCATTTAATTTTAAAAGTATATTTAGCCTCTTAAAGTCTATCTTAACATTCTACGGTCATTCTAAAAAAAATAACATTATTTTAGACCTTGAATTGATTAATCATTCATGTGAGTTGGTAGAAAAAAAAACAAATGATACAACAGAATAATAGAAATGTTTGGTTTAATTATTCTAAATTTTTGTTTTTCATAATTTTAAGAAAATATTTACATAAAAAAAATTATTTTCTTAAATTAAATGATTTGATCTTCCCAAACATGTACACTTCATAAAGGATCAAAATATCCGAATCAATCAAACACTTTAATGCAAATACGCTACCAATATTAATTTCATGCAAAATCTTGTTTAATAATTTGAACCAAATTGTCGAAAGTTAGATTACCATAGCAAAATCACTTGCTAAATGTTTACTCAATTTTACAATCAAGACATTATGTCAATCGGTTAAAAACTTTAACAAAATTTGCTAAGGTGACATTGGATGTTGATATGGCAACTAATATTTCAAAACAAAGTGGCATGTAAAAACAAGATGGAAATTCAATAAATTTTGCAATAAGCAAACTCCTTACTCTGTATTTCAAAACACAACACCAAAACATGTTTTAACTTTTTTACCTTTCATCTTTGTAAATTTACTTTTTTTTTTAGTCTTTATAAATTATGTTTATTTTGTATTTTCGATTTTAAAGTACTTTAGATAATATTTTAAATAGTAATTTTTTTATCTAAAACACTATAAATACAAAAAAAAATAAACATAATTTATAAGAATTTAAAATAAAAGAATCATTTTCAAAAACAAAAAGCAAAAAAACATTATATTACAAGAATTAAAAAATATTTACGCCTTAAGTCACACACACACATATATATATCTGGAGGTGCCGAACCTTCCGATTGATGTGAGTTTTTGGAAAAGATCATTCTGTTGTCCCGCGAAGAAAATAATAAAAAAAGAAAAAAGAACTCTAATAATAACTTAACTAAGGTTTTAATACCTAACTCTTAAATACTTTAGTAGTATTATAAAACTGTGTTTTCATTATTAGTTTTTTTCTTTTCATATTTCAGTTATTGAAGTATCATATTATTACTGATATAATATTTTCATCTGTAGTTCACTAAAAAGTAAAAATGTGTGTGTATGTCCAACTAATTATTTTTTAATAATATTATGGATTTAATAATATTTTAAATATTAATAAATACAATATAATAAATTAAGCAGTATTTATTATATTTATAATTTTTGAAGTGTATTAATATTTGCTAATTTAATAAATTAGTATATATAATTTAGAAGAAAAATTACTATATATTTAAACTTATATTTGTTAATAATATTGTTCTATATTTATTAAAATTAATTAAACGGAGGGACTGAGCCTTTGTAATGATGTTAGGTAACACCAATTCAATTAAGAGACTACATTATTTGATAGTTTACAATTCAAGTGACTATTTTGTGATCATTTTATTAAGACTTAATTATATGTATACTCCATTAAATTTGGGGTATATTTATTTTAATCCCTAAATAAAAAAATTCATTTTTTATTCCACCAAATTTGAAGAATATTCTTTTTAATCCTTTTCTCTCAAATAAAATTTACATTTTTAGTCCTTTAAATAATAAGACAGGAATTAAAAAGCATTTATTTTTAATTTAAGAGACTAAAAAAAATATTTTCTATTAATTTTAGGGATCAATATTACCATTTCTTACAATTTTAGGGAATAAATTGTTATTCACACCATAATTAATTGAGTTCAATCTTTATACACTATGAGCATAAAAATCTTTACATTACCAACATGCTCTCAAAAAAATACGATACGTACGAATGACATTTTAGATAACTATTAAAAACTTAACAAAGTTACTGTATAAGGCAATTTAAATTTGTAACCAAATGAGAAGTAAATTAATGCATAGAATATTTACTCTAATTAATTTTCTACATAATCGAATATCGATAAAGTTCTAAAATAACAAAATAATTTAGTTTAGAACACTGGGGGGTATGAAACATATATTGTGTATAAAAAAACTAAAGAAAGAAAAGAAAATCCTAAACAATAGGAAGAAAGCATCCAAAGAAGGCGTTCTTAAGCGTTCCCTGACGCCACGACGGCCGGACCAGTTCCCAGCAACTCTCTCCGCCGTCGCTGTGGCCGTCGTCCTTCGCCGTAAATATCGGAAGCGGCAGCGCCGGAAGCGGAAGCGACTCCCTCCGGTCCTGCCTCTTCTTAATGTCACTCAGTTCCATTTGCAACGGAAACTTCAATGCCGTCTTATAACGGCTCCGGCCACTCTCACTTCTCCGGCACTGGTTTTCCTTCCCTGACGGCGACCGGAGCCACGACATGAACCCACTGGAGCGACCCGAAGAAGTCTCGGATTTCGAAAGAACCCGGTTTTCGCTTTTACCTGGACCGGGTTCGGTTCGGCGGGTTATGACTTTGCCAAACAAAACGACGTCGTTGGGGATGGCGATGGAAAAATCAGTTGCGGGAAACTCAAAATCGGAGCGTTTCATAACGGAAACAACAACTAATCACGGTTTTAAGAATACAAGACTGTAAGAATGTTTGGAAGAGTTGAGAATAAGGGAAGTGAAACACTGAGAGAGAGAAATATATATATATATATATATAGTTGAACGAATAGGAGAAAGAAAAAAAAAACACATAGGTGGTGTCGTGTAACTTTAATGTTATGAGGTTTCTTTTCTAGAATGCGTGGACGGATAGAAAGAGAGAAGGAAATTATCAAATTGACGCAGTCATGTGAGTGAAGGTTCTGTTTGTTAATTGCTAGGATATTTTGCTTCGGCACCTCAGTTTGCGGCATTCTAGAAAGAAAACATAAATATATTTGTTTTTTGACATTTTGTTCAACTTTGTAACCGCAATGACCTTATGTATTCTTAAATGATTAATTCTAGTATTTATATTATTTTAATGTTTTTCGATTTTGGGTTACTAGAAGCCTACAATACTAGAAGTTGTTTACTTTAATTTACCAAGGTCATGGATGGATGGGTTCGTTTCCATTTCTGCTATCCATATTTGGTGTGGTGGTTATCATTCTGTGTGAAAAAAATTTAAGAGTATTTATGGGAATGGACAGCGGACACTAAAGGACAGGACTCTCTAGAAGGGAAAGATGTTGACTTGAACTTGGCTATGTTGTTTTTCATACATTGTTTTTCAGTGTAATTACATATTAACGTAATGATAGTTTAGAAAAATTATTTAAGATTTTAGGTTCAAATTTCAAAACTGCAGTTGTTTTAAACAAAAAAAGAAAAAAAGTTTTTGATTAACTTATTATAAACCTTGAGTTGGATTCATGACGTAGTAGAAAGAAACAAATGAGACAATAGAATAAGAGAATGATCAAATGATTTATTTAATTTTTTTATCTTATTTTAAGTTCATTTTAGTCTTTATCTTTCAGAAAGTTCATTTTAATTTTTTATGATTTAAGAAAGGACTAAAATGGTCCTTCTGTTAGTGCAAATTTAACACAGTTGATGAAATTAAGATAATGAGCCCTAAAAATCATCGCAAAATGTAATTTTGTTTCTCCTTCTTCCTCATTTTCTTCTTCCTTCCTCTTCCGTCATCTTCTATCATCATCTCCAACTCAACAACATACAACAAAAATCCTCAACTCCAAAATACCTATCACACTCATAATACAAAAAACAAGAATGAATGGTCTCAAAATGGTGGAAACCTAACTCAAAACAAACCCCTTAATTTTCTAAATTAGGGTTCAATCTAATTCTCGACCTCCTCCTCCATCATGACCACCACATTGTCGAAGAGATCCGGTTTCTGTTGCACCATTGCATCCTCGCGCTCCCTGACGTCTGCAAGGAGTTCCTCAAGTGCATGATCTCACATCCAATTTCGTCGTTGCAACAATCGTCGAGACACTACAACGATTGCGAGCGGCGAAGCTTTACGAAGTTGCTAGTACAAATCTATCTTGCCACCCCAACCAAATCCGCTCATCGACATGGCCGTTAGTACAAATTTGTGTCGCCACTCCAGATCTAAACTTGTTGACATGGATGCACTTCAACTTCATGAAAATACAATGAACACTTATACAAATAAACCAAGAGGGGGGTGAATTGGTTTTACCTCAGAGTTTTAAAATTTCCTTTCAAAATTTATAACAGCGGAAAACTCCAAAAGGATCGTATCAATTTAAAGCCAATTAGAAATCAATTTACTTCATCAATCAAATTACTCTTGTGTTGTAACCAAGTTTATATGATGAACAAATTCTATACTTCAAGAATTTAATGAAATATCAACTGAAATATAATGCACACAAGATTTATGTTGGTTCACCTCTCAACCCCGGAGGATACATCTAGTTTTCTTCCAACCAAATCTTGGTTAGAGTTTCACTATAACAAATATCTATTATTTACAAGCTTACAAAATGATCTCTCTTACCCTCCCTAGGTAAAATTCAAAATCTACTCCCTATAGACTTTTTAAAAGATCAAGAACCATAGTACCCCTCTCTGTTCTTCCCTTTAAAAACCATTTCTAGAAAAAGCTTTAAAGAATCCAAATGTTATATGGAAATACAACACAATTATACAACAAATATCAACTAAACTCAAGCTTTAGGTACAAGAAAAATATCACCTTATAATCCTCAGCAATTACAATGATATGAATAATTCAATCAACCTGAGATTATATGCAAAAGATGATTATCGCTCTTTCTTGATTACTTTCTTTAAGCACTAGCTTGAATAAGTCTTCAATCCTTGAGTATCAAGACTAAAAACTCAAGTAAATCTTAATGACACTCAACACATTTGATTATCTCACTAATTTCAGCCTTGGGTACACTTGAGAACTTTAGAATATATATATATATATATATATCACAAAGTTTGCACGAGTATCTCTTTCTTTCTTACTTAGTCTCACTCAGACTCGATTTTTCTATTTATAAAAAAATTGTTTTAACTAATTGTAATTGGTTAATTCGTCAATGTAATCGATTATTTTAACCATATAATCGATTAAATTGTTCATCAGAAATCTAGAAATTTGTTACGAATAGAATAATCGATTAAATCACATTATAATCGATTAAGCCAGACAAACTAAGTTTTACAATGCACACATGTAATCGATTAAGTACCCATTTAATCGATTAACACAGACCATGCCTAAAACTTAATAATGCATATTTAATCGATTACTAACATCTGATAATCGATTAAACTAGATGAACATGTTGTGTAAAATTATGGAGAAACTTATGTAATCGATTATTTTCCAAGATAGTCGATTATCACAGGAAATTCCTAATTCTGTGTAAAGCTAATTTAATCGATTACAAGCCAGTGGTAATTGATTAAAATGTTCATAAGACATTTTTCAGAAAACATTTACACGCCTGTAATCAATTATTTTACCTAAGTAATCGATTAAAGCAGTGAAAAAATGTTTTATACAATTTCTACTTGCCTCTATGAAATTCTATAAGTTTGCTTATTACCACATGATTAATTCTTATCAAATGAATGTATGAATGCATGAATTATCAATAACTAATGAGGATTATAAAGCTTTATCTATTGAACCAAACTTAAACACAATTACATATGCCATCAAATTGATTGGGCATGTAAAATATCAAAACTCATTTACTTCAATCATCTTTGAATCCTTTGCTTCAGCTTCTTTGATTCTAACACTGCATCACCGAACCACCACCAAGTCATATTGCACAACTTTTGAGATCTGACTTTATGAGATTTGATTGTGTTGTTGAAAAGACTAGATGGGAGGAGGGCAATTGTGAATGTGGGGAAGATAGTTTTTTTTTTCTTTCAAATTTGTAAATGTTATGATATTGGCAACTTAAAATCATCGCTATCTTAGTTTTCCAAACGATGCTAAGTTTGCACTGACAGAAGGATCATTTTGGTCAATTTTTAAAAGATAGAAAATTAAAATGAACCAAAAAAATAAGATAAATGATCAAATAGATCATTTGGTGTAATAGAAATAGTTAGTTCAATTATTCTTGATTTTTTTTCAATTTCTTTTGAGAATATTTACACTAAAAAAATTAATTTCTTAAAGTTGATCTAATATTCCCAAACCTGTACACTTCATAATTAAAGGTTCAAAATCTTAAGCAATGAAACACTTTAGTGCATATACACTACCAATATTAATTTAATGCAAATTTATGTTTAATCAAGTGATTGGATACAAAAAACTAATGTGTTAAAATTAAGATTAAATCATTCAGATATTATCTGAATTTAATTCATCATCATTAATAGCACCTTTAACTTAAGTTATTTGGGGTCGGTGGTAGATGAACCCAATAATAAATACGAAAAAGTTGAAAAAAAAAGATGAAATAATTCTTAGCTTTTAATTCTTGATGAAAATAATTCTAAATTTAAAACTTAACATAATTTATTGATGTAACATTAAATATTAACATGATTACCAATGTGACATGCATAGTGAAGTGACATGCAAAAAGATGAAATTTTCATGAATTTTACAATAAATGAACTCCTTACCCTATACTCCAAAACACAACACCAAACCTCTAATTAAGCCAACATGCTTAAATAATACAATAAATAAGCAAAATATTATATATATATATATATATATATATATTATAAAAACAAACTAACAATAACTTGACATTTTAATACCATATTGTGTTGTCATTGTTATAAAATTGTGTTGTCATTTTTCTTTCTTTCCGTATTTCAGTTATTGAAGTATCATACTATTACTTATACAAATTGTAACTTCTTTTTATACCAAAAACATGTTTATCCTCTGATACAAATTTTATAGGAAAAACAAATAAAGGTGTTGAAAAGATCTTTCTCAGATTAAATCAAATATGAGATCTAAAAACAAATTAAAACCCTTTGTCAATCAAACACAAAGAAAAGCAATAAAGAATAACACACAAGAGTTTATATTGGTTCATTTCTATCATCGAGACTATATTCAATTTTTGGCAACCCACAAAGTTTTCACTAACTTATCAAAAGTTACAAATATTTTTCACTGTCACTTGTAGTTATTACAAATACAAAAAAAACTTTAGCCCAAGCTTAACTTCAACCCAGTATTTTTTGTTCTAATAAGTCATTGTTGGTTCTAAACAAATCAACAAGATTTGTTGGAAGTTTATACAATGACTAAGATATGATCGTCTTAAAGCGAATATATCGCTTAGTACTTTAGTCTTTTATCTCAAGGTTTACAAGATGTTTTAAGAGCTTTGTATCTATACATAAAATATATAGAAGCTTTACAAGAATGAATGAATGATTTGTGCAAGTTGATTCATATCTTATATCTTCAAAGTTTATTCTATTTATAGTTTTCATCTTCAAGTATTTGTTGTCTCTTAATAGATGCATTCTTCACTCTTGTTCTTTGTATGAAGTCTTGTGGTCATTGGAGCACTTAATGCTTGCATTAAATGCACATTCATTCTTCATGCAGAGTCCATGTTTATAGTTGGCATGTTAGTCATTTCAACGAAAAGTCACTTCTTCCATTTAAGCAGGTCTACATAGGCAGAATACGTCTTTTAATGAAGGTAAGAACTTCCAGACTGTGGACTTTGTTTATTCTTCATAGGAGTTTGGCAGATATTAGGAGAATGTTTGCTGCAAGAGAGAATCTCAGATACGATATTAAATGAAGGTCTTAAATGTAATACTTAATGTTATTCCATATCATCTTATATGGATATATCATCTGAAACACTAGATGCAGAGATACAGACTATGACCAAAAATTGATCTTAATCATTTTAATCATATTGGTTCACTTTGGAAGAAGATCTTAACAACTTCAAGATATGATCTTCATAAGATTCAATATTAGAGCTGGCGACTAGATCTCCACGTAGAGATTTGATTTTTCTACAAGAACCACCAAGATCACTACTGTTTTTTAAAAAAAAATGTCTATCGTACAAAATAATTTTTTTTTATTTATCATGCACAATAGTTTCTTCTCTATTTTTATAGTGTACAATAGTTTCTTCTCTATTTTTATAGTGTACAATAGTTTCTATTTCTATTTCTTTTTTACCGTTAATGTAACAGGTCATTTTTTTTGCTAAATATTGATGTTTGTATTTTTTTTTATCAATTTTATGCATTATTGTAAGTTTAAATTATATTGGTAAATAAATATTTTAATTATTAATAAATTTTTTATTTTTGTTGTATTTTTTTGAAATTAAATAATATATAATTAATTATTTTTTATTATTTTGAAATAATGTATAAATAAATATTAGAAGGTAAATCTCTTGTGGAGTCTACAAAAAATTATTTAAGATCTCAAAAAGAGATTTATTATTAGAGTAAAAAATTTAAGAGATCTTAAAAATAATGTGACAATATAAGTCTACTAAAAATGTGATTAAAAACCTAAAATAAGATTAACTATAAGAGATGTCTTAATAAAATACTCAAGCTAATCCTTGAAATCAAGTTGTGAGAAGAAACATGCATAATTAAATGGAGTCGTTGAGCCTTTGTAACTATGTTAGGTGACACCAATTAATTAAGAGACTAGATTATTCAATAGTTTACAATTTCGGTGACCATTTTTTTAAGACTTAATAGTATGTTAATTTTAGTCTCTCAAATAAATAAATAAATAATACATTTTTTAAGGTCATTAAATTTGAAAAAGATTCCTTTTAATCTTTCCTTTCAAATAAAAACTTACATTTTTTTTACTTTGAATTCTGGTAGAGCAACTAGAAAATTATTATTTTTAATTTGAGATTAAAATTATAATTATTAATTTTAAGGATCAATATTATTATTTCTTACAATTTTAGGGACTCAATGATTATTCATTTCATAATTAACTGAGTTCAATCTTTATACACTATAAACACAAAAATATTTACATGATCAACCACTCAAAAAAATATGATACAAGACTTTTTAGATAACTATTAAAAATTAAAAAAAATTAATGTATAAGGCAATTTAAATTTCTAACCTAATGAGAAGTAAATTAAAGCATCGACAATTCATAATCGATAAAGTTCTAAAATAACAAATATTTTATTTTAGAACAATGGGAGTATGAAACATATCTAAGTGTATAAAAGAACTAAAGAAAGAAAAAAAAAAATCCTAAACAATGGGAAGAAAGCATCCAAAGAAGGCGTTCTTAAGCGTTCCCTGACGCCTCAGGGGCCGGACCAGTTCCCAGCAACTCTCTCCGCCGTCGCCGTCGCCGTCGCTCTTCGCCGTAATCATCGGCAGCGGCGGAAGCGGCTCTCTCCGGTCCTGCCTTTTCTTAATGTCACTCAGTTCCATTTGCAACGGAAACTTCAATACCGTCTTATAACGGCTCCGGCCACTCTCACTTCTCCGGCACCGGTTTTCCTTCCCGGACGGCGACCGGAGCCACGACATGAACCCATTGGAGCGACCCGAAGAAGACCCGGATTTCGTCAGAACCCGGTTTTCGCTTTTGTCTGGACCGGGTTCGGTTCGGCGCGCTATGACTTTGCCAAATAAAACGACGTCGTTGGGGACCGCACTGGAATAATCAGTTGCGGGGAACTCAAATTCAGAGCGTTTCATAACGGAAACAACAATTAAACAATTAATCACCGATCTAAGAAGAAAAGAAGAAGAGTGTTTGAAAGAGTTGAGAATAATGGAAATGAAACACTGAGAGGTATATATAACATTAACGTTACGAGTTTTTTTTTTTTTTATTTCTAGAATGCGTATGCGTGGAGAGATAGGGAGAGAAGAAAATTGTCAATTGACGCAGTCTTGGGATCGAATGTTTTGTTTCTAAGATCAGATATTTCCTTCAGCACACAGTTTTGGGGGATTTTTTTAAAATTATTTTATTGGTATGAGATTTTCTTTATCAAAAGTAATAATAAATTTTTATTAAAAATCTTGAACGTACAGTATTTCTTTGGTTGAAAACTACTTAATTAAGGAATATTAATCATTATTATTTATGTTAACCCCGCTCAGGAGAATTCTATAAAGCAAAGAAATGTTTGTTTTGTGCTAATAAATTATTGGAAAAAACATGAAGTTCGAGAATTTTTTCACTTTTTACCGCAGGATTTTTTAAATGTCTGTTTTATGCTAATAAATTATGGAAAAAAACATGAAGTTCGAGATTTTTTCCACTTTTTTAAGTAAATACTAGTCAAATACGAATTAATAACTCAAAATGCCCAGTAATGTTTCTAGTCCTTCAAAGCCATAAATAAATTAAATGTTAACTATAATGACCTTGTCATTTTTAAATGACTAACTTAAGTATTTACTTTTTAAAATTCGTTCAGGGTTTTGGGTTACTAGAAGTTTTTGACTTAGATTTGCTGTGGATGGGTTCGTTTACCATTTCTACACGTATATTAATGCGTGGGTAGAGATTGGTGGTTATCATTCCGTGTGAAAAAACAAAAAAGTGTATTTATTTTTTTTTTTTTAATAACACCAACAGATAAAGAAAGTGGACACTATGACACTTTCTCTTATGAGAAAGGGAAGGTATTGGACTCATATCAAAGAATTTTAAGTTTTAAATTTGAAGAATTAGAAATTTTTATATTTAAATTAGCAGGTCTATTATTTTTAATTTTAGAATTATAAAATAAACTCATTAGTTTTTTAATTTTACAGATGTTAGTTTTTAAGATTATTGTCAGTTTTTGAATTTTGTAACTTTTCTATACACAGATTAGCAGATAAACTTATATATATTAGTTTTGAGCTTTTTGAATCTTGTAAAACAATTTATATACACATAACAAATCAATGAATAAATAATAAAGTTTACTAATCAATTTTTCTCCCTTGCTTCATTTTTACAAAGGTTGACTTGAACCGGGCTTTGTGGTTTTCTTTAAATATATATAATGCATTAACATTGCATGAATTTGAGATTAAATTAAACCACTTAATTCTTGTGTTTCACTGTTTGTGATCAAATGAAGCACTATACTATAGACATTTATATGAGTTAATTTCATGAAATGGGGATAATAAATAACAAATTAAGGAGGTAGTAGAAGCGCCGGTAGACAATAGTCGAAGATAGATGCTCCAGAAGGTTATTAAGGACAGCAACGCTGTAGCGTGACAGGTTTACAAAACCAAACCTGAATATAAACAATGCTTTCTCAAAATTAATCTCTTTCCAAACATGTGCACACTTCTAATTATTCAAAAACAACAAATGGTTTAAATCATTATAACAAATTCAAATTTATCTTTTAATAAAATAAAAATATATCATTTATCATCATTATTATTATCTTCACTATTATTGTCACAATTGCAATCATTATTATCACCACTCTATGATAGTGGTGATGGTGATGACAATAATGATGAACGATAGTGATGATGATAATAACAATCATCATAATCACATCAATAATTATGACGATGACGATAATAGTAATGGTGATGATAATAATTATGAAAATGACAATAATAGTGACAATGGTGGTGATAATTATGTGATGGCATAATGATGGTGATAACAAATGATATATTTTTATATTTTTAAAGAACTTTATTTATAATCAAAGTGATTAGGTCATGTATGCCACCTGTCATTATCCAATTAGTTATTGTTTGTGTTAGGGGCCTATTTATCTTGTTGGGCTATAATGTTGGCTTCGTCATCTTTACGACTTCGTCCCTTAAGTTAGATTTGATTGAGATCTTTGATTTAGAATGTCTTTTGGATGTTTAGTGGATATTTATTTTGGAATAGTCTTGATCTATGCTTTGAGTCCATGTTTTCTAAAATTGATTGTGGGGTTCGTGTTGCCTCTCCCATGCAAGAAGCATATTAATATATTGTTTCATTTCAATAAAAAAAAAGAGAACAAATTGGATTGAGTTTACAAGTTGGAACCTTTTTTTGCAACAAGGGATAAATATGATCAACTCAATTGTTAAATCTATATAACATTTTTTTGCAAAAGTTAGGGTGTTTTTACTGGAATGCTTTGATCTAGAGAATCCCTCGATCAATTTTAAGATTCATGGAACCGTAGAAGAAAAATCAAGCATGAAACTTTTAACATTGTTCACAAATGAGTCTTATTTTTTATAATTTTAAATATTAGTTTGACTTTTGTTAATTACATGTGTACAAATATGTCTAGGTCCATAAGTGTTGTTTTATGACAATTTTTTAACTACTAAAATATTAACAACATTAATTCTAAGCTGATAGAAGGATCAAATTGAACCAACTTTAAAAATTAAGGAATAAATTGAATTTTAAAAAATAAATAATCGAAAGTGTAATTTAACATTTTTGTTTCATTTTCATCCTTACTATAAGTTATTAGATGATAATTTATCGAATCGTTAAATGTGGTTCTAGTCTATTAGATGATAATTTTCATTGAAAAATGTTTATATGAAATCAAATGGGAACATATAATTTCTTTGTTTGAAGACAACTAAAAGATAAGTCAGTTAGAAGAATCTCATGATTATACTTAATTATGACTTAGGATTTTGATAATAAACCATCATCTCTTGTATTGATGGAAGGAGGTAATTTATGATCTTGTTGCTAATATTGTTGCTTGAACTATTTGTCAAAACTTTATGATCGGCAAATAATCAGTTTCAATATTGCTTGAACTAAATAACAATATGGTTGGATATATTAATTCTCTGATGATTAATTTTTTACTTTTTTTGTCCTTTTCAAATTGCCTTGCGCTTCATTTCTCTCTTTTTTCTCTCTCCAATCGCAAATAATTTTTCTTGTTTTGAATTTCTAGAGCTTTTCGTAGAGAATTTTGCATGGCAATGACTCTGGTTTTCTTCCTTTTGTTGCATCATTAGTGTTCTTCATAACGTGAGTATAGATTTTGTTGTGCATGTGAATGATTGCTATATATATGATGTTCGAAATATCAAATTTTTCATTTGGGATTGGCCATGAGAAAACATTTCATTGATCCATGTCTTGAATTCTTTTCTTTAGCATATTGTTTTCCTCTCTTTTGTTATTTTTTGTTTCATTATATGCATATTGGGAGTAACAGTTAGTGAGTGTACTTCAATTTTTCTGTAATATCATTCTAGTAATTGTTAAGACATTTGTAATCCAATAAGGACGGCTAGCAACTAACTAATTTGTTAGTTGGTTATAACAACATAGTAGGAACAACAATGGCAGGCAACAAAGGAATTCCTAGAAATCTTTCGATTCTTGATGGAAAGAATCGAAATTGTTGGTGTGCACAGATGAAGGTGATGTTTCGATTTCAAGATGTTATTGAAATTGTAGGGAAAGGCGTTCAAGAATCAAATAATTCCACTTAGGTGCAGAAAACGGAAGCAGCAAAGAGGGATGGAAGAGCCTTCTTTCTCATTCATCAATGTGTCGACCCCAACATTTTTTGAAAAGATCCAATCTACCTCATCAGCAAAAGAAGCATGTGCTAAATGTTACACTGGAGGAGACAAGGTCAGAAAGGTGAAGCTCCAAGCTTTGAGAAGGTAATATGAATTTCTTCAAATGGAAGCAACCGAGAGAGTAGCAGATTACATAACAAGAGTCTTGAATCTGGCCAACCAAATGAAGGGGTGTGGAGAGAAGATTACATAGCAAATGATCATAGAGAAATTAATGAGAACCTTGATTCCCAACTTTGACTACATTGTAGTTGTAATTGAGGAGTCAAAAGACATTGAAGTCATGAAGGTTGAAGAGCTACAGGGTTTCTTAAAGGCACAAGAACTGAGATTGATTCAAAGAGGTGTTGTGAAACCTGTTGAGCAAGCCTTGCAGGCCCAGACATTCAAGAAAGGTAGTGGTGAAAAGAAGAAGTGGAAGAAAGGAAAGGGAAAACAATACAAAAACAATTAGCAGTAGAATCAAGAGAAAGGAAAGGGTGGAGAAAGGTTTGAGTCTTCACAGAAAGGCGCTTCAAGATCTGCTAACAGTGATGGCACAAAGGGTTTTGACAAAAGAAAGACTCAATGATTCAATTGTGAGAAATGCGGTCACTATGCTGATAAGTGTCGGCATAGGAAAGGGAAACAAAATAGAAACAGTGGCGAAGAGGCAAATGTAGCTCAAGAGGACGACTCAGATTCAGATCTTGTCATTCTAATGGTGACTACTAGTAGAGGTGAGCATAATTCGGATTCTTGGTTTCTTGACACAGGTTTCTCAAACCATATGACAAGTCACAACAATGGTTGATTGATCTTGATGTTTCCAAAAGAACTCAGATCAAATTAGCAAATAACAGTGCACTAGTTGCTGAAGGAATGGGAAACATAATAATCAACAGGAAAGATGGAAAGAAGGAAATGATTGAGAATGTTCTGTATGTTCCAGGCATGAAGTGTAACTTGATGAGTATGGATCAACTAGTAGAGAAGGGTTTTTCAGTGATCATGAAGCATGACTCGCTAGAGTTGTTTGATTCATCACAAAAATTGGTGCTGAGGTATCCCCTTTCTAAGAATAGAACCTTTCAGACGATTATCAGACATGTTGAGTGAGATGCCTTGCTACAACAGAAAGTGAACAAGAGAGCTGGTTATGGCATCATAGGTTTGGTCATCTAAACTTTAGAAGTCTTAGTCAATTAGTATCTAAGAAGATGGTACTAGGAATTCCAAAGTTAAGTGAACTTAAAAAAGTGTGTGAATCATGCATGGTAGGCAAACAACCTAGGTTGAGTTTTAATCATGACTTGCCTATGAGAGCAATGTTTTTTTTGCATGTGATTCATTCAAATGTATGTGGTCCTATGGAAGTTCCTTCCCTTGGAGGCAACCTCTATTTTGTCTCTTTTGGTTATGAACACAGCAAGATGATGTGGATATACTTGATCAAACACAAGAGTGAGGTGTTTAGTGTCTTACAAAAGTTCAAAGCTATGTCTGAGAGGCACTGTGGCATTATGATCAAGATTTTGAAGACTGATGGAGAGGGAGAGTATTCATCAAGGGAGCTCAAGAATTTTTGTGAACAACTTGGCATGCAACATGAGATTACACCACCCTATAATCCTCAACATAATGACTTGGTGAAAAGGAGAAATAGATATGTCCTCAATATGGCTAGAAGTATGATGAAGCAAAAGTCAATTCCACATTCCTTTTGTGGTGAAGCAGTAACAACTGTTGTCTATCTGCACAACAGGTGTCCCACTAAGAGTTTGAAAGAGAAAGTACCTAAAGAATATTGGTTAGGAAGGAAACCGTCAATAAGTCACTTGAGAGTGTTTGGTTCCCTATGCTATAAGCATATACCAGATGCTAGGAGAAGGAAGTTGGAAGATAAGAGTGAGCATATGATCTTGGTAGGGTATCACATAACTGGTGCCTACAGGTTGTATAATCCAAAAAAAGGAAAAATTGAAGTAAGAGGGATGTCATGGTCAATGAGAATGAATCCTAGAATTGGGATACTCGGAGAGTGCAAGAAAAACCAGTAATTCCTAAACTAAATGAAAAAGTATACAGTGACAAGAGGTTGTTGATGCAGACATTAAGGGAGCAGATGTTGATTCTATTAATACAATGTTTGATCAAAGACCTTAGAGACAAACACAACTACCTGTCAGATTTCAACACTCTGAAATGTTGTCAGATAATTCAGTGTAAATGCAAAAGAGATTTGATATACTTTGTACTCTTGGTTGACATTGAGCCTATAGATTACAAAGAAGCAATGAAGGAGCTGGCCTGGAAAAATGCTATGATTGAAGAGATGAAAGCAATAGCGAGGAACCACACTTGGGAACTCACAGAGTTACCTCTCAACAAGAAACCAATTGAAGTGAAATGAGTGTTCAAGCTTAAACTGAACCCTGATGGATCCATAGCAAAGCATAAAGCAAGGTTGGTTGCCAAGGGTTTTTTGTAAACACCTGGAATACACTACAAGGGGGTGTTTGCACCTATGGATAGAATTGAAACCATTAGGTTAGTGGTGGCTCTAGCCAGCAAAAATAATTGGTCTTTATTCCCCTTAGATGTAAAATCAACATTCTTGAACGGACCCCTTGATGAACTGGTGTTTGTTACTCAGACTCCCGAATTTTAGATAAAAGGGAAAAAGAAAAAGGTGTACAACTTCACAAGGCCTTGTACGATTTGAAGCAAAATCCAAGGTGCTGGAACCTGAAGATTGACTCAGTTCTAACCAGCCATGAATTCTCAAGGTGTAGTGTTGAGCATGGTGTTTACTACAAAAGAGGAGTCAAGTCAAGCAAGGTATTGGTTTGTCTCTATGTAGATGATATATTGGTGATTGGCAGTGATCATAATGAGATTGAAAACTCAAGAGCCTAATGAAGTCTGAGTTTGAGATGACAAATTTGGGGAACTTGACCTACTTCATAGGGATGGAGTTTGTAAAAACAGCTAATGGAATTGTGATGCATCAAAGGAAGTACACAAGTGATGTGTTGAAGTGGTCCAACATGATAGATTGCAACCTAATAAATACACCAATTGAGTTCAACTCCAAGTTGGAAGAAGCAACTGATGACTTGGTGGATCCAACGCTATATAAAAAATTAATTGGATCATTAAGGTACCTTTGCAACAACAGACCTGACCTATGTTATGCAGTTTGCTTGGTGAGTAGATTTATGCATGAGCCAAGGAGATCACATCTCACTGCAACAAAGAGGGTACTAAGGTACTTGAAAGGAATACAAAATCTTGGTGTGTTGTTTCCAAAGGCAGAAAAATAGAAGGGTAGAGGTTTGATTAACTTCTCTAACTCTGATTGGTGTGGGAACATGAGTGATAGAAGGAGCACTATTGGATACTTATTCAAGTTTTTTGATGCACCAATTTCATGGTGCTCCAAGAAGCAACTAGTGGTGGCTCTCTTATCCTGTGAGACAGAATACATAGTTGGTGCCTTTGCAGCATGCCAAGCAATATGGATTGACTCATTACTGAAAGAGATTCAAGTTGAACCTCAGAACCCAGTGCAGCTCCTCTTTGACAACAAGTCTACAATTAATCTAGCCAAAAATCCTGTCTCTCATGGCAGCAGTAAACACATTGAGACTAGGTTCCATTTCCTAAGGGAAAAAGTCAGCAAAGGCTTGATTGAAGTGGTGCATTGTCCCACGGAAGTGCAAGTTGCAAATGGACTTACAAAGTCAATAAGAGTTAAGAGATTTGTGCAATTGAGAAAGGATCTAGGAGTGGTAGAGTTATTGGATTAAGGGGAATTGTTAAGACATTTGTAATCCAATAAGATCAATTAGCAACTAACTAACTAATTTGTTAGTTGGTTATAGCAACTTACTCTTTAGTTTTACTTTTCCTTGTGTGTATAAATACACAACCTGCAATGTAATTGAGTGTGTAGGAAAACAATTTACAATCAATAATATTTTTTGTTATCTTTCTCTACCTATTTTCTTTGTTTTACTATGTATCATCTTTTGATTTCTTGTACCATTTGAAAGCTCTATCTGTTGGTTCTCCAACAGTAATTAACATTAATGTTTTTTAAAAGCGGAACTTGCTTCATACAAGAGAAAAATGATTTTATTTTTTGTTTGTTTAAAACTTTTAATTATATTTTATCACTCGAGACTTTTAGATTAAGCAAATTGCATGATCTTGTGAAGCTAACTTTTTTTTGTTATCTGACTTGTTAAATCGTTTTGAAAATTGGAATCTCTTTTTTTCTGCTAAATTGGTTAAGAATTAAATAACATATAGGGCATTTGGTCTAGTGGCATGATTCTCGCTTAGGGTGCGAGTGGTCCTGAGAATGTCCCATATTAATTTTATTTAAATATCAATTATTATAATGTTGTACTTTATTATAACAAAACTAAAAAGGAAAAATAAATGAAATTATATTTAGAACAACTTCAAAACTAATGCATTTTCAAATGAGGAGGCTGAAATTATGTTAACAAATAATTACGGATTAAAGTTATTGTCTAATTGATAGTGTAATTTGATATCTCCTCTTTCCAAATAACTTAAATTGTTAGTTTGTTTAACCAACAATTGTAATACAAAAATTTAATTAAAATATCTTGATAGTGTTGCTTAAATTTAATTACAAGCAAACAATAATTCAAATTTTATTTTATTATATAATGAGCTATTCGGTTGGTTAAAAACTCAATTGTTGAATTTTTAATTAAATAATGGAAATCTCTATTATTTGATCAAATATAAGTTTAATTATTGTTTTAGTCCCGTAATTTGGGTTCTTGTTTTCATAGTCCTTGAATTTGCAGAATATTTTGTTAAGTCCTCTTGATCATTTTTTGCGGTTTGGATGCACAATTTTTAGTATTTTTTGACTGCACGAAGGATTAATAAAAAAAATTCATGAATTTAAGCGACTAAAAAATACACATTTTCATTTGGAGGACTAAAAAAATAAATTCTTAAATTTAAGGGACTAAAAACATATTTAGGCCTAAAATATATTAATCTCTAGTCTCTCCATCATATTATAATTGTTGTTCTAGATTGTTTTTACATAAAAAATCAAGAAAAATCAATAAATAGATGAAAAAGAATATCAATTTTACAAAATTAACCTTTTCATTTTTAATTTATTTTTTTTAGCCTATATCTTTAATATTATAGAGTTATAAGTGAAAAAATAATTAATATTACATTGATAATTAAAATAATAATCATTTTATAACATTTTTTCTATACGACCATTATTATGGGACGAAAAAGTTTTATAATATTGTTTCAAATTATTTCAAATATTATTTTTTCTAACTAAGGTGTAAACATATGCCATAAAATTTAAAACCAACAAGGTCTATCAGTGGTTAGATAACTAAGTTTCTAAAACATATCATCATGTGAAATTTCTAATTATGTATATGAAAAATATTTTGTTTAAAGAGAAAACATACATATCTCGAAAAGAGTTGATCCCTCACTATACTTAGTAAAATAAATCGAACTTTAATACAGTGTTTTCATACAATATATATTGGCCTGCGTATTCTTTTTATTTATCAATCAATAATATTGCATAAGAATGGCTTGCGTAATTGGTGACCTCGTACTCTTAAAGATAAAACGTACCGCTTAATACATGTCGAACGTTCGTATATCCTCGTAGGCTTATTTTCTTTGTTGCAAACTTACAAATTGCAATAGCTTTTCCGCAAACCAAATCAAATGTTTGTTGCTTATGAGCGGGTAAAAAACTTGATATTATAAAATTTAGAGTTCAAATTATTAATAAAAAAAACAAGATATTGAAATAACATTTAAAAGAGCTTTAAAAAAATTAGCGAAGTTATTCTGCTCCCAAACAATATGAAACTTTCACCATGATTTAGAAGTATCAATTCACCTGTTAATAAGATGTTTTCCCCTGTTAAAAAGATATTCTACCTTGAACAAAAAGAGTTCTACATAAATGACGTGCAAACTTTCAAGATTGCATGAGATTCAATTGTCATTTTTCAAAACATATAACGTAAAATAGAATATGGAACTTTGAAACAGTTGCACAGGCTTTTAAACATATACATAAGTCTCATCACACTTTAGTCTATAGCTCATTTAACAGGTAACAATTGTTCTTTTAGTGCAACTACGAATCTACGATCGCATTATTAAGAGCTCAACTACGTCCACAGCTCAAGCGCACCTCCCACTCGCATTACTTCAACAAAATTAAAAAATAATAAGACTTAAAGTTGACAAAACTTCCCTTATAAATTAAATGCAACTTAAAACATCCCTCAGCAGCAAAGGAAATGGACTAAAACCCTATAGCTGCTTGTGAAATTGGAAATATCTCAGACTCTTACCATCAAAACAAAAAACAGTACTCATAAAAAACAAACAGCAATGAAAATTAACAACCGCCGACCAAGAACCTAGTTTTGAAAGGTATGGCTACATAAAATCGGCAGAAACTTAAAAATATAACTTAAACAAAACACCTAAGACTCTGCAAGATAAAACTACTATGAAGGAGGAACAAGTTTTTTTTGTAACCACGATGATGATCACATGTGCTAGCAAAATTGCCGAAATGCAATCACTTCTTCTTGGCAGCGGCCTTGGTGACCTTGGCTCCGGTGGGGTCTTTCTTCTCAACACTCTTGATGACTCCAACAGCCACAGTTTGACGCATGTCCCTCACCGCAAAACGACCAAGGGGAGGATACTCAGAGAAAGTTTCAACCACCATGGGCTTGGTTGGAACCATCTTAACCATACCAGCATCACCATTCTTCAAAAATTTGGGCTCCTTCTCGAGCTCCTTACCAGATCGCCTGTCAATCTTGGTCAAGATTTCAGAAAACTTGACAGCAATGTGAGAAGTGTGGCAGTCAAGCACTGGGGCGTATCCATTTCCAATCTGGCCAGGGTGGTTCATGATAATGACTTGGGAAGTGAAGTTGGCAGCTTCCTTGGCAGGGTCATCCTTGGAGTTGGATGCAACGAAACCACGCTTGAGATCCTTGACTGCAACGTTCTTCACATTAAAGCCAACATTGTCACCTGGAAGAGCCTCTTGGAGAGCCTCATGGTGCATCTCAACCGACTTAACCTCAGTTGTCAGCCCAGTGGGACCAAAAGTCACCACCATACCAGGCTTCACAACACCAGTCTCAACACGTCCCACTGGCACGGTACCAATACCACCAATCTTGTAGACATCCTGCAATGGAAGCCTGAGTGGCTTGTCTGAGGGCCTCTTGGGCTCATTGATTTGGTCAAGAGCCTCAAGGAGAGTTGGTCCCTTGTACCAGTCAAGGTTAGTGGACCTCTCAATCATGTTGTCACCCTCGAAACCAGAGATGGGCACGAAGGGAATCTTGTCTGGGTTGTAACCAACCTTCTTCAAGTAGGAAGAGACTTCCTTCACGATTTCATCATACCTAGCCTTAGAGTACTTGGGGGTAGTGGCATCCATCTGAAACAACAATAGAACACGTTTAAAAATTCTGCAGTATTCCATAAGAAATAACAAAATTCTCATCAAATCCAATCATTTTAGTCAAAGAAAGCTTAGATTTATTATACCTTGTTACAGCAACAGATCATCTGCTTCACACCAAGGGTGAAAGCAAGAAGAGCATGCTCACGAGTCTGTCCATCCTTAGAAATACCAGCTTCAAAACCACCAGTGGTGGAGTCAATGATAAGGACAGCACAATCAGCCTGGGAGGTACCAGTAATCATGTTCTTGATAAAGTCACGATGTCCAGGGGCATCAATGACTGTGCAGTAGTACTTGGTGGTTTCAAACTTCCACAGAGCAATATCAATGGTAATTCCTCTTTCACGCTCAGCCTTGAGCTTGTCAAGCACCCAGGCATACTTGAATGACCTCTTGTTCATCTCAGCAGCCTCCTTCTCGAATCTCTCAATGACACGCTTGTCAATACCTCCAAGCTTGTAGATCAAGTGACCAGTGGTAGTTGACTTCCCAGAGTCGACATGTCCAATGACAACAATGTTGATGTGAATCTTTTCCTTACCCATGATGACTTACACTGGAATCAATTCAAAGAAACACAAGTCAGAACTCACAATAACTATAAACTAAATTATCACACAACTAAATAACAAGGTAAAGGTATAATCCAACTCCACACATTTATAGTTACCAATAACAAAAAATTTCTAAAACAGTGAAAGCCAAGAGAAATATTCTAAAAAGATAAATCAATCTGTAACAGCAAAAACAAACCCAACAGCATATGGAATCCTATCTAACAGAAAAATCCATATGTAACAACAAAAAACAAATATATCATACATAGTTCGCAGCATACATGGAACCTTATTCAGTATCCACAATGTTTTCAATAAATTAAAACAAAAATAAATTGAAAAATATGTTGCATATTTCAAAAGCTTTACAAAGAATTTAAAAAAAAAAAAAAGCTCTGCTAGATCCAGATATGTTCGCATACATAGTAAAAGATTATGCTTGACAACTTGATAACAAAACCACAAAAAATATCTACGAAATTATATCAACAAGACTCCTTCAACATGTTTAAAAAAACTTCATCGTGTTAAAAAAATTTAATCGTGTAAACGAACATAACATAAATCACGGTTCTGCCTTAACAGATCCATAATAAAACAACCAAAACATCATAACCTCGTAAACAAATCAAACAGAGTCGAATGTTTATGACACAAAATCAACAGATCTGCGACCTCAACAAAAAGATTCACCTCCAAAAACACAAAACAACTCGAAAATCTCTTCCGATTAACTGATTCAAAAACCAATAGAATCCACAACAGCAAAGCGAAACAAAACAACCGAACATTCACACCATAAAGCATACATAAATAAATACATAAACTTTAACCGAAGGAACATCATCGTAAAGAAGAGAGACAGGCATGGATCGAATGGAAGAGACAAGAGCAGAGGCTGTTACCTTTGCGAGAGACGAAGAAGGTCGCTCGTTCGGATTCCTCAGCCGCAAACACAGACAGAAACAGAGCGAGGCAGCAGAGTGATGATGAAAACTAGGGTTACTAGATTTTTATAATGAGTGAGCTACTTTTCGTTTCCCATAATGCCCTTAGGTTTCTTTTTGGTTTTCCATCATGCCCCGCTTCTCTTAGTTGAACTTTACTGTGCTAACATGCGTGGGATAGCGCGTGTTATTAACGCGCCTTGGTTTCTGTTGTGATTTGAGCGATTTGGTTTCACGCGCTTATGTTCGCTCGGATGTCGGGTTTTGTGGGTTCGGCGTAGTCCAGTTGGCATTTGGCAAGGACGAATGAGTTATGACGACATCGTTTCGGCTAGGTTAAGATATTGTAACGACATCGTTTTGGCTCACGGTCGAACGTGGCAAATGCTGGGAGTAAAATAAAATCATATCTAAGATTTTTTTTAATCATAAAAAAATAAAATTCATATAGGTTTACTACACCTATCTAATTTAAAACTATCTTTTTTTTATGCGAATTTAAAACTATCTTAGATTAGATAGGTTTATCCTTAAAAAATGATTAGATAGGTTTAGTATCTTTTAAACTAAAGATAGGATTAATTTTAAAGTTTAAGGGTTAACTGTTTTGATATAAGAAAATCGTATCTAATTTAAAACTTCTTTTTTACGCGAATTTAAAATTATCTTAGATTAGATAGGTTTATCCTTTAAAAAAGATTAGATAGATTTAATATTTTTTTAAATAAAGATAGGATTAGTTTTGGAGATTAAAGATTCAATATTTTGATATAAAAAAACCCTATCTAATTTAAAACTATCTTTTTTTATGCGAATTTAAAACTACCTTAGATCAGATAGGATTATCCTTTAAAAAAGATATTAGATAGGTTTAGTATTTTTGTAAAATAAAGATAGGATTAGTTTTAGAGTT
>PYAF01004265.1:87236-120991 GCA_007407185.1 Glycine tomentella | reverse complement strand
ACTACCATTTCTAGTTCTTTAGACTTTAAGGCTCCTATTACATCTTCTAATGACAGAGATTCTCTTCCATACTTAATAGCAGATTTCACATCCTTGTAGGAATCAGGCAAAGCATTAAGAAGAATAATAGCTTGGTTTTCATCAGTAATCTTTTCATCAATATTAGCAAGACTAATAGTTATTCTCTTAAACTCATCCAAATTATCATCCAAAGATTTACTAGATTCCATTCTGAAACCAAACAGTTTTTTTTTTAGATATATTTTGTTTGAGAGAGATTTAGTCATATACAAAGATTCTAATTTTAACCAAATACCAGCAGCAGTAGTTTCATCATTAACTTGTCTAAGAACATTATCACTCAAATGCAGAATTAACAGACTATATGCAGTTTCAAGAATGTCATTTTTATCAGTTTCAGATAAGCATGAGGGTAAGTCTTTCTCACCACCAAGTGCTTTAGAGCACTTTTGATGTACCAGAACGGCCCTCATCTTCTTGCGCCACATGTTGAAGTCTCCTTTCCCGTCAAACCTCTCCACCTCCACTCTAGCTGAACCCATTATTGAGTGTCCTAGGGTCTGAGATAGACCTTAGCACCAAAGGCCTGAAATACACAAAGAAGACAACAACACAAGAACCAACCAAAGCTCTTGATACCACTTGTTAGAGTTTTCAAGCGCAAAATCATAAATCAAAAATTAACGTGGAAGCAGAAAATTAAACAGAAACAAAAACACACAAATTTTACTTGGTTCAGCAACTAGGATAAATCCTTGTTACCTACATCCAAGGGCAAAGAACATGCAGACTCTTTTATTAACACTAGAGAACCAAGAATCTCTACAACAATGTTCAACACAACTTCACAATAGATCCCTCAACAATAACCAACAGGACTCAACATTACAGATAATACACAATGAAGATTACAAGAAAACAAGAACAACTTTCTTACACAGGTGTTTAAACCAGAAAACACTAAACCTCCATTAAGTTCCTCTTCACAGTTCCTTGCAACAACCCGCATCAGAAACTACATGCAAACCAAGCACAAGAGAGAACCTTACCTGCAATACAGACCAAAACAGGTACAAGAACACATAACAGAGACCTATACACACATCATCTATCTCGATCTACCCACAAGATACAAGGTATCAACCAAGATAAGAAAACCCTAGCAGAGAAGAAGAAGATGAAAAAGAGGGGCAGCAAAGCTTCGAGAAAATAAAAGAGAGAAAGGAACACTAAAAGACTGAAAATTAGAAAATGCACTGCACGCTCACTTCAGCTTATAAAAGGTAGCTTATATATGCTAGGTTAAAAAACCAAAGTGCACCGTTTCACTAAAACAAGTGAACGTAAAGGTCTAATTGGGCTTCACAAGGCCCAACACATTTGATAACATAAAAGAATCAAAATACCAAACATGCAATTAGAAGGCTATGAGGCCCATTTCAGCGCCATTAAAGAAGTTACAGTACCCGGGTTCAACTGTAATCTAACAAGAAAGGGGCTCCAGATTCAGAAACCTAAAAGATAAGCTTGCAAAACCCTAAAGCTTTGTCTGGTCCAACCCGAGAAGATTTCCTTAACACACAATCTCCCCTACTTGCACACAAACACAACGACTAACAAAGGAGGCATATAATGAAGGGAAAAAGTTGATAAAATCAGCTTTCCGAGAGAAATTTCATTATCATATCCTTTTATACACATGTTAAGGGTGTAATATGTGAGTCAATGCCAAAATCGTACAGGACTCTATGAAATCTACATAAATAAAATATGATGGGCTACATGGATACATTTTTTGCAAGTTGCTTCCTCTGATTTGCACGCTTCTTGATTTAAATGGGGCCAATGCTTCAAAGCTGAAAAATTAGCAAACATCTATTATGAACTAAAAAAAAAAATCTTGTAAGTATAAAACTCTTTTAACAGGCACCTAAAAGGTTGTGGATAATGGAAAATGACTAAGGAATCTATGCCGCCTCCTGATGGCCTCAGTCTGAGTAACTGTTTCCAACTGCAGAATCCTTCCACTTATTCTACAATCAGTATACATTGGTCAAAAATCATTTAATGATAAGTAATGCTCCTCTAAATAGAAAGATGTGCATTCACAATGAAGACATCAACCATAAATATAGATATTCTAATCATCATCAACTAATATCCTCATTCCTCAGACAATCAGACCTACATTTGAAAGAACAAATGCTACCACTACTACTAGTACTATTGTAGACATTGACATATAGATGAAATGGATAAAAATTGAAGCAACATCTATTGAAAATTTGGTCTTTGATAGAGCCCAATGGTGATTGGTCCATGAAGCCAATGGCCCTACTGGATTAAGACTTCATGGTTAATTGGTTACTGTTGTTGTAACTTCTCATAGGTGTTTCTCACTGATTTTTATCATTGAATGTGTTTCTGTTATGCAGGAATTACAAAATCAACTTTAGCAAAATATCATTAAATTTTCTCATAAATGTATTTATTTTATAATTAATTCTTAGAAATAACTATTTTAAAAAAAATCATGAAATTAACAAAATAAATTATTTTTACATAATACACCGAACTAAATATGAATTTAATAAACTTTAGCAAGCTATCATTTAATTTTTTTCATAAATGCATTTATCTTATAATATCATCGACTCATGTATCAAAATTAATTTCACGACAATTTAAGCTGGTATACATTTTAAACTGTCGTATGGTCAAGTTCCTTAATTACATACAATAGGAAGACACAAGGGTAATTAAATGATTAAAGTGGGAAAAGAAAAAAGGTCACGGACTCACGGGTTAATTTCTTTGACTAACAAAAATTAATAATTAATATTTGCAGATAAAATATATTAGAAAGAAATATTAGTATTCATATTCTCCTCATTTAATGTTATCAACACGTAAAAGATTTATTTCTTCATCGTGATAAAACATCTTTAATTCAATTACCAACCGGAAAAAATTGTGTATTAATATGTACAAATGACCATCCAAAAAGAATTTACCACCTGTAATCAGTTTGAAGACCTAAACAATTGGCCACACAATGAGAAAAACGTATAATGAACTTTATCAACTTCCATTAAAGAATCATGATAGGATAAAAAATTTAACTTGGCTAGTTTTTATTAAAATGTTAATATTGTTACGAAGGATTGATCCTACAACATTTTCCCTCTTCCCTTAATTATCCAACCCATTTTTATATTTCTATTCATCTCCAGAACACATAATCGGAAAATTTACATTTTGTAGTGCAAGCAAAAAGACATTTATAACCAAGTCCTGCCAAACTCACAAATTTCAATTCCGGTTAACTTCATTGCTTGTTTTTTACGTATAAGATTGCATTTTATTTTGAAAACCTAGATCAACAAAAAAAAAAAAAATTCTCTAGAAAAATCGCTACAATAAATACATCCAGAAAAGCTTCACTGATTCACCCTGCCTATGGGAACCAAGGACACAAAAATTATAACTTAATTTTTGGCTCCTGATGTTAAAGTATCAATACATGAATTACGAGCCACCAAATACCTGCAAGGGCCATAGTGGAAAGCCTTGAATTAAAAACTAACGACTTCATAAATCAAGTTACGACATATTTTCTAAAGAGGGAGAAAAGAGAAAACAGTAAAAAACACAAAACAGAATGAGACACAAATAAAAGGATTATTATCTCTAACCAACAATGAAAATGATACTTACAGCATCCAATATATCATCAGAGAGCTCAGGTTTATTTTTTTTGGTGTCAGCAGCTATAGGCTTTGTTTGAGGGAAATGGCGAATCACTTTTTCCACGAGTCCTGAGTCTTGTTGAACCTTCTGCTTCTGTGGAAGCATAATGAAACGATGTTAGTATGAATATGAACAGATTCTTATATACTGTTATTTACTGAAATTTGAAAAAAATACAGACGAAAAGAAATAGCAGAATGTGTCATTAAACTAATTTTCTGATTGCCTGATAGATACCTATTAGTTAGTTTGTTAGATAGTAGAATAATTGTAGTTAGTAAGTTGAGGGCTGGAATAATTAGAAAAATAAGGCATGTTGCCTATAAATAGGAAGAGGGGTTGGGAGTAGTAGTTAGTCAATTGGAGAGTTAGTTTTGTGGCTAGGGAGAGTCCTGAATCTCTTGAATATCCATGGAAATTGTGCATTCTTTTTGTTCATCAACAACAATATGTTCTTAGTGCGCTCAACCTGAACCAGTTTCTATCAACTGGTATCAGAGCCCTGATCTAGGAGCAGTGGGGGGAAATTGACAAGAAAATTGCTTCAAGATTGATTCTAAGATTTGATGGAAGTGAGGCATATTTGCAGAGCAGTCTTTTGGGGATAGAAGAGTACCTGAGGAGATGAAACTATTATGGGTTGTTGCATTTGCATTTGAGAGAAAAACCCCTCACATGGGTTTCTGGTAAGGAGAGTAACCACAATGCAATCAGGTGCAATTTTCAGAAGGCAGTACTCAAGAAATACCAACTAGAAGCTTTGTCTTCAGGATTCAGAAACCGAGGAGCAAGAGAGTAGATGCGAGATGAAATTTAAGAGAAAATCCAAAAACCAATGGAGTGGAAGGCACAAGGTGATGACAAAAGGCAGCAAGAAAACAAACAAAGATGAAGAATGGGAGAGAACAGAATCAGCGGCTCAAAGAAGAGAAACGAGGAAATAATAAATTGATGCAGAAAAGAAAGCAGAATTGGAGGGACCAAAATTCTGGGTAAAGGAAACATCTCAAGAGGAAGAAACCCAACAAAACCAGCAAGTAGAGAAGCAAGATCAAGAAGAACGAAAGAAGCATGATGGAGAGGGGCAAATCAAGAGTAGAGAAGGAAGAAAACAGCAAACACTCAACATTCTGAATCAAGAATCTGAAAACAGAAGCAAATATGAAAATTTGAAGGTGGAAAACAAGAACCACTTTGGAGAAAAAACAAACTTAAGCGAACTAGTAACAAAGAGGGACTACGATAATCATCAGCTGCCACTTGCCATAGTGCAGTACCTAAGAGAGTCATGGAGTCACAATCCAGTAGGAGATTAATAGGAACTGGTTCAGAATTAGCTAGCGGAAAATGATCTTTTATTCAGTAATAAGTAACGAGTATTACAAGCTTTGTGATTTCAAGGATCACTACCTCCCAACTCTCCAAGAGAGCCCAACCTCACCTCCTCTCTCCCTTATATACATTCGTGCCTCCCATCAGTTAGTTATAACTAATTATCTATTATAACTGCCTAACTATTAAAATGCTATCTGAACCCTCTGTGATATGTTTCACCCCACCTAGCACTCCTATCAGAGATGTATTCACACTCTTTTGAATCCAATAATATTGATGAAAGCAGAGCATTGGAGAAGAATAGAAGTATTCAACATTTCAACTGTTTGTATTTGACCCACGAGGAGTTGATGATATTTGGGGGGCTGCTGCAGTAGTGAGATTTGGCTTGATTACCATGCTTCAATCAGTTAGAATACCACTGGGACTTCATTTCAGCAGCCACAAGCCAATTCATCTTGAGGACAAGGTGAAACTTTAGAGGGGGGAGGGGGGAAATTGATAGATACCCATTAGTTATAGATAGTATAATAATTGGAGTTAGTTGAGGGCTGGAACGATTAGAAAACTAAAGCATGTTTCCTATAAATAGGAAGAAGATGGGTTGAGAGTAGTTAGTCAATTGGAGAGATAGTATTTTGGATAGGGAGAGTCTTGGATCTCTTGAATATCCAGGGAAATTGAGCATTCTTTCTGTTCATCAATAACAATATGTTTTTTGTGTGCTGAACCTGAACCAGTTTCTATCATTGAATATTTGTGGAACAAATTAGGCAGTATTAAAAATCATAACAAAAGAATGTCACATAACCATCAACAAATGCATGAAACATGATAATTCAAGAGTTCTTTGGGCTTCAAGGAAAAAGTATCGACATTAATAATCCACAACATGTTCTTCCATTAGAGAAGATAATCATAGCTGCTTAGCTTGTCACTTTACCTTGGTTTTTTAAGGAGTTAAAATAATTCAAATAAGAAGTTATACAGGTTAAATGATTAAGCAAATTCAGTGAACCACAAAATAAAAGTGGATCAGAAATTCATGGCAGCTATAGTCTCAAATGTCATCAAGAAGTAGAACTCAAATTATTAAAAATCAGTAGCAGTTGAGTTCCTTTAAACCTAGAAGTGTTCTATTTATCTTGAAAGTCACAAACCAACAATTAAAAATTGCAGCAGATTCCGTAGCCAATGTTAATGATATAATTTACTGTTGTTCGCAAAATTGTATTTATTTAAACTTAACTGCAATTCTCATTGTTAGGTTGGGTCCCAATAGAGAGCAGAACTCAAAGCCTCACACTCAGAGGATATTGTCTGGGTTTGGCATTCCCAAATAGTAGCCAAAAATAAGTATCAGTTGCATTGCACTGTTGTGCTAAAATGGAGATACAATAGATACACACCTCACTACCATTTTAGAGAGGCAATTTTTGTGGATTAACCTTTACAAATTATTTAAAAGAAAGGTCTTCTATTTCCATAACTCATGAGTAATTTATTTTAGATACAGATCAGGTTAGGTGAATAGGTGAAAACTGAAAAGAAAGCAGTAAAACAACTATCTAATGGTCTGCCAGAATTGCCACTCAGAACAGCTCTATGAAAGCCAAAATAAGACACAATATCAAGACTCAAGACAGCAGGGATGGGTGAGCTTTTGCCAGATTTATGGTTTAAAACTCTATTTCTTCTTGTTCAAGTTGAGAATTGGATTATGCTAGCTATTTTATGATTCCTTTAAAGTTATAACTTTAGTAAGAAGTTTTAATTCCAAGACAAAATCCAAAAGTAAAACAAACAAGATATCTTAAATTAGAAAACCCAATTTTAATAGTGAGCTTCATTACTTGCTCAATTGCATGCTCTGATTAATGGAGAACTTTTTTTAACTTCAATGAAAAATGCTACCCCATTTTCTGAACAACTCACAGACAAGAAAAATAAATACCCTTTAGCTGCTAGCATACCTTCTTTAGTCGGTCCTCTATAGCACTCAAAGCACGTGATTGATCAACTTTGGAAAGATAGAAATCCCTCTCTCTCTTGGCAGCAGAAAGTTCTACAGCCAGCTTTTGCTCCCGAATAGCTTTCTTTAAGGCTGTAAGATATACATTGTTTTAGCATAATCTGCTTACACTTCACCAATAAAAACAAGACACTGATCATAAAGCACTTACCTAGTTCTTCAGTCAGATCATCCCACTTGAACTTACTTAAGTACTTAATATTCCAAAGGTCATAGTAGAATGATGACCTCTTCTTACCCCCTTGCAGACAAACAATACAAATCAGAAACTTGAAAACCAAACCAATACAGACACAGACACAACAAATATCCCGCTACAATAAGCACACACAACTATGAACACGATCATATTTCTATTTCACTAAATTTAAATTATAAAACCAATTCTAGAGTTTATAGAACAACATTATGATTCCCATTAAAAAAACTGGAGAAGGAGCAATAGGTATAGCCAAGCCACTACATGTGTATATAATCCTGCTACAGTAAGTAAACACCATATCATATTTTTTCACCAAAATCATAGAAGTATATAATAGTCAATGCATGAGAATTGAGATATATTACTATTCTAGAATCATTAGGATTTTAGGAGACAACATTACGATTTTCATTTAAGAATGAAGAACAAAGAGCAACAGGTGACCAAAAGGGATACAAGGTTCAAGCACATACCTATTTGTTCACCATTTAACATATTGGCAACCCTCTTAGCAACATTTTTATTACCGAATTCAACCCATCTACACAGCACAGAGAAAAACTCAATGATCAAATTCAAACACTACTAACCAAAAAAACCAGTAACAACTTGAAGTCTTGAATAACTTCAATCAAATACCAATCCAAATATCCAATTCCAAAACAAAACAAAAAAATAAATAAATACCCTTCTGAATATGCTTGGTCTCGGGATCCACGTGACCTCTTGGCAGACACTTGGACAGAAGAATCTGAAAAAATTCAAATAATAAAAAAGATGTCAACCATAGAATGCTATAACAACGTAAAGGCCTTTTTTATGCAGTCATACAATCACCATGGTCATGTATGATAAAATTGTTGACTTTTATAATAATTATGTTTAATTACTCTGCAGGTCCTTGAACTTTTACCAACTTTTTAATTAAGTCCTTGAACTTTTTTGTTTCAATTGGGTCCCTGAACTTGTATTTGTTTTTTAATTAGGTTTTTGAACTTGTATTTGTTTTTTGTAGTTAGATCCTGCATTAGGGAGCTAATTCAAAAAACAATTCAGATACCTAATTAGATATTGTCAAATAGTTCAGGACAGCAGATTAATTTAAGTTAATATCAATTACCGTTTCTAATTGATTGACACTGTAAAAATCTTTAAACTGAATAAGCATAGAAATTAAACTTACTTTTAAAACAGTGCATACAAATTAAAATTACTTTAAAAGTCATATCTAGAGTGACTTTGACACTATAGACATGTGGAGTTGCTATGCTATTCTGTTTTTGGTCTTAACCCTCCCTATGCTTTCCCTCAAGGATCGAACTCGGATAATAACAAAACGATTGAACCTTAATTTCAACACATTAACCACTTGTTTTCAATCACTGATTGTTGCTATGCTATTCTACTTCTACCAATTTAAAAATGTTAAATATCAATTTCATAACAGTAAATTTTAAAATTTAATTTTAAACAAAAACGTTTTCAAGTTTGCATTTAAATAAAAGTGTAATCCAAAAATTTTAGAGAGAGAGACCTTGAGGAGCGAGAAAAATTCGTTGAATATCGCCGAACTGAGAGAGAATGTGGCGAAGCTTGACGTGGTCCATGTGAGGGGGGATTCGACTCATATAGCACACGCCGCGCTTCTTCTCTGCATCGTTCGATGAAGCTTTCTTCTTCTTTTTCTTCTTCAATTTCGCGTTCTCTTCATTGGGTGCAATTTCTGTTGCTTCAATTTCTGCATCTTCTTTCTCTGAGTCTGAAGCATTCATCGTTTTCTTTACACCTTCTTCTTCGGGTGAAAGCTGAAAAAGGTCGAATCTCACTTCAATTTTTTACTTATACATAGGGGTTTTGTAATGTTGTTGTTCAGATTTAAGGGCTTGGCTAAATGGTACGATTGACAAAGTGCACTAGTCCACCAAAAATAGACTGGACTGGTCTTAGTCCATCAAAAATATAGGTCGGATCGGATTTGTCTACTTTTGTAAAGTGAATTGAAAATGCTCATCCATCTTACTTTAAGGTGGATTGGTAGAGTAACGGATCAGTCTACCTAAAAAAATAAAAAGCTAATTTAGGATATTATTAGTTAAAAAGCAATTGTAATTTGTTTCAATCATAATAGACCAAAGATATTAATAATAACTGACTTTTTACACTCCCGCAATCGGCTATGACACCAATCAATAACCACATAGACTTTATGCAGTTCCACAGTTACTTAGTTCACATGCTGTCAAATAATATTTTACATGGTACATGTATCAACATCAATATCAACAACACTTTTAACCCAAGTACATGGTACATGTATATCTAGTAAAATATTTAACTAGTCAAATACTTGATAACCGACAACATTGTAAAAAAACAAAAAATCAGCTTGCCTTGGTTGTTAAAAATTCCATCATTCCAATGAAAAAAGATAAGGACACCTCTAAACTCACTAATCCACATTAAAGAAGCTTCATTATCATAATTGGTCCACATTTTTTTTCCTTCCCTTTTCAGACAGTTTATAGATCAAACGTAATTTTACACTTGAGAACCAAACATACATACACTAGTATGTTATAGGCTCACTCACATTAGCAGTCAAATTTGTTATCCAATCATTTTTTTTGCCAAAGTAAAAAATTTTACATTTGCTTTGAAGGAGTAAGAAAATGAAAGGTACCTGGTGCCAGTGGGTGGTGGTGGACTGGCGGTGCAGTCGGTGCTTAGTTAAGCGCCTTCTGAAGTTCTGATGGGCGAAGGTAGATTGTGACACTGCCTTTTGCTTATGGCCTTCTGGGACGGAGATGCGGACGCTGGCAATGCGGGGACGGAGATCTGGGACGGGGGACGGATACGCAGAGTAGGATCTCTGTGACTCTGCTGCCTCTGAGCCTCAGCCTCTCACGGTCACGAGCACGAGCACGAGCACGTTGTAGCTACACGCACAATGACATTTAATATCCATTTTAACTTTAGGCCTTTGACTCGGTGGGCTGGTCCAACCCTGGCTTGGGGTTTGACCCGCATTTTTGTGGTTTGAGTTGGCTCGACCCATTTAATTTAATGGATTGACATTGTCAATCTAATCCACTTTTTTTTGTGGGTTAAATGGATTGGTCTGTTGGGTCATGTTCATTTTGTTAACCCTAATAAATGGGCTTGGGTGAAGCTTTTGCAGCCCATTTAATATGCCAATTTTTTTTACCCATCTTCTTTGTTTTTTCCCTCTCAATTATATTTTGAAAATCAAAATTTAAAAAGTGTTTTCTAAAGAAAGGAGATGTGAAGAGAGAAAAAAAAAGATACAAACAAGAGCCTGAATTAGGGTTGAAAGCTTCAGTTCTTAATTTTTTTTATTGGTGATTTTATTTGAAAATATTTTTATTATAAAATATAAGTTTTTAGATTTTATGTTTAAAAAAATCATTATTTTCTGAGTTTAATTGTAATACCAAGGATGAATCACATTAGAATGAGAGGGATTCAAATGTTGTGCAGGCACAATACTATACAATTGAAGATGTCATAAATAAATTAATTAGTATTATTTATACCAACAAGATGTATTTACATTCTAGTAGTTCATCACTTAAGAACTTTATGTGATTGAGGATAAAACATGTTAAAAAGTCTCGTGTTGATTTATGTGATCAATCATTAATTTTAAAAATAGATATATTTGATTATCGAAATCATGGAAAGGGCTACCGACGGAGGGTTCTAACCAGTGGAAGGTTTTGACTAATAAGAATGTTGAGTGAAGTGCTATCATGTGAAGTGTCATAGTGTAAAAGTTATCAAGAAGTCAAAGATCAGGATGTTACATTAATGGTCATATTAGTTTTACACTGTGGTAGCCTATTTTCTCATTTTCTATAAATATTTTTTTTTAAAAAAAAGTAAAGTAAAAAAAGAAGTGTCATTTTTAAAATTAAAATAAATTAATTGACAACATCCCTTATTGTTGATTTCAAACAACTGAAAATGGGGTCAAAGGGGTCTTATTTAATTAGTTAGACATGGTGTGTGTGAGTTGCTGTAAACCCTCTAACAATGTCTTCAATTCTTATAAATAAAAAAACCTGAAAGTAGAAAGTATTTTAGATGGGAAGAAAACATTTATTACATGAAAAATAAAAAAATTAATAAATTGTGAATTTTCAGCACCAAATATGCTACTAAATACAAAAGGTTCTTTTAGAGGGGAAGAAATTGGACTTTGTTTTTAGGTTTTTACTTTACCATTTTTTTTGTTATTTGCTATATCCATTCCTTTTTTCCTAAGTACACTCCTTATATTTTATTTTAAATTTTTATTATCACAAATACTCTTTATACCAAAAATACCCTTATATATGCCATTTAATCATTATTCCAAAATGTAGTTTCTAAAATAGTGTTTCAAATTTTGTGTTCCAAAAAATACTTTCCAGAATAAGAAATATGAAACAGTATTCCGAAAAAATATACTTACATAAAGCTAAAAGGTACGTTTTGTGTTCTAACTAGATAACATTGAATATGCATGGTAATCACTAATAATCTAAAGGAGAGTCGAACACATTTGAATTGATTATTTATTCGAAATATCACATGTTTTTGCCCATAATAGTTTTAATTCCTCAACAAGTTGCTATATATATATATATATATATATATATATATATAAACTATAAACTTTAGTTATAGTCTCTAAAAGACTATAAACTTTTGATAAAAATCTATAAAAAAAATCATTTTAATCCTTTTAAATAATCACGTTATCATTCAAAAGTGACCTAGCATCAAAGACTAAAAAATCAAATTTTCTTAACAAGATCGCAAGTAGAAATTTTTTATACAAACAACAATAACCTTACATAATACATTATATAGATCAAAATGCTAACTAAGCATTCAATAATAATACCTGTTTCTACACAATTTGCAATATTCAATAATAATATCTGTTTCTATATTTTGTATATCTACATTTTGATTTTTTATCAATTCGTAAATTTTTTTTAAACAATTCCATCATTTGACTATTTACAGTTAGCATGTCATTTCCATTAAAACAATTGAAATACAAGACCTAAACCAAGAAACAGAAAGAACAAAAAATAATCCTGCTCTCTGTTTCATAAAAAATAATTGAAAGCATGTCATTTCCATTAAAACAATTGAACTACAAGACTTAAAACAAGGAACAGAAAGAACAAAAAAAAAAAAAAAAAAGTCTTTTGCATATAAACGTACACAGTACACCATAATATTGAAAAGTTTTTGACTTTTCAAAAATATATTGACAAGCGGTATTCAAACTCTTATTTTTTTATACTTTACCTAAGGCTTATATAGGCGAATCCTTGGAAGGACATCATTGACTAATTTTCTGCAAAATCTTTTTCGTTTATCTTGTCGCACAAATATTGACTCAATATAATCTAAAACATGTATATACAAAAACCACATGACTTATTCCTCCTTGAGGTGATAGCCGGGTTAAGCCAACAATTAAAAGAGATTAGTGTAAATTACAAATAACAACGTATTCCTCATTGACATTGAAATAACTTCACATCAATGCTACCTCATGTATTCACACTCTGAAACAAATACTTATTTCGAAAAAGAAAAAAAAGAAAGAAAGAAAAGAGACATAAACCATCAAATAGTGGGAAAAGGTATAAAATACTCTGCATAATCTCCTAAAATACCAATACTTAGTTAAACTTACTCTTGACAACATCAAAACCCTGTGTGAATACATGGATTCTACGTACCATGTCATACATGAATCAAACAAATAATTCAGGTAACTTATGGATTCTTGATTCAAAATAGCAAACTCATAAGCAGCTAACAAAATCCTTAACAATATGGGAAGAGCCTAAATCTCTATAAATTTATGTTCGCCCTGTTCCCGAATCTCGGGCTAAGGTTGTTGTATATTCTAGAAACCAATACAAGTCTAGGATCATCTTCAGGTACCTCTCGATCCTGCAATTCCACACACAAAGAAGTGAACATCAAGGGTGCACTCAATGGGAAGAAGATAGTAGTTTGACTAGATGATAATGACATGTGACCATTAGAAAACTAAGCCTCAAATCCTAGAGTGTAGTTTTTCATTTATTCAAATTCAAATACAATACAAGCATTTCAAACTATAGAGTCATTTGGAGAACATAGAAACGAAAGCTTATTGTACTCCTTTCCAGGCAAAAAGATGAGACACTTTTCCAACCATATGCGTTTAGTTTTGACCCATGGTTAGTGTAATTACACCATCTAACCTGAAATTGCCACTACTAAAGGAGTTTGATCATGATAGCAATGTAATTAAATCAGAAGTTAAACAAAGCAATTTAACAAAAAAGATTGGATTGTATTTGTAGTACAAAAAGGTTAGTGATAGTGGATCAAAATTAAACTCATTATTATCTCCAATTGAGATAAGAGAATTTGCAACCTCTGCAACGTAAGATTCATAATTTTTTACTACAAATATGAATGGCACAGAGGTAAAGTTGTGTCTTGATGACCTGTTGGTCATGGGTTCGAATCCAGAAACAACCTCTTTGCATATACAAGGGTAAGGTTGCGTACAATATCCCTCCCCCTTACCTGCGCATAGCGTGGAGCCTCCGGGCAATGGGGTTACGTGATTTATGAATATACAAACTATCACTATCAAGAGAAAATATTTCAAAGCAGATAAAACAACATGATGGATTATTGAGGCGAATAACTCACTTTTAAGCCTTGGTAATATGCTTCTACTGCAGGAAACAAAGGGGTAATTCTACGAGCTTGCATCAAGTCCCATATGTAGTTGGCAGTGGTATATCCCCCAGTCTACCATTTAAGAAATAAGAAAAAAAAAGTACACTTTAAAATCCAGGGCAACAAATATAAACTTTGTATCAATCACGTAACGAGATATAGTTTGCATACCTTTTCTTTTGCAGCTGCAAATAGGAGCTCACTTCCCAATTTGTTATTCAAAAAAATGTTTCTCTCGTTTATCCTTACCTACATTTACAAAATTAAATTTTAAGTCTTTAAACAGATCATATAAATCACATTGTAATGAAGTTGATGATGAAGCTATGATGACCTACCAGAATATCTTGAGCTATTTGCATTCCTTTTTCAGTGTACCCAACCATTGCCCCTTCTGCAAGAGTCTGCAGTCATGTTGGTTAGTATAACTCAAAATGCATTTTATACAAATTGTTTTAAAAAATTCAATAAGCAGCAGAGTTCAAAGAGGTAGGGGGTATACAAATTGTTAGCCACACATACCATGTCAATATGTTAGATGCAAGACAGGAAAACAAGTAAAATTAGGGAGAATAATAAAATTCTGACACCCAAACGAGCCACACCACTGCCAAAAGGGTACTTATCCATTGAACTACAAGATTTGGTATTGAAAATCTTAGAAAACGTATGACCAAAACTCACCACAAAAAGTTCTGCAGGAACAGGCCTGTCCTGCCTTAGGTGGTTCTCAAAAGTTTGAAGACCACGCTCAATATCTCCTGCATGACAATAGCACCTGTACAATAATGGTAAACATAGAAAAACTGATTTTTTTTTGACAAATGCAATAGGAAAACAAATACTAGTCGTATAAAACAGAATGAAGAAAGAAGGATCCAGTCTACAGCCAAAAAAAGTTCAAATTGAAACCGCATTCACTTCCTTCACCAACCATACTGCAATTGAGTAGAGCAAGTTTGATGGTTACATCCCTGCCTTTTTACAAGCAATCATAATCAACTTACTATTAGCAGCATCCTCCAATTGGGCAGGTTCAGTGAAGCTGTTTTGTAGAAATTAAAGGGAAAAAGGAAGAAAAGAAGAACAAATTTTGAAGCATATTCTAAATTAACCAAGTGCTTTTATTATAGTAATAATAATCAAGCTCCAGTATTAGTGTAGTATATTGATAAGAACTGGACCAGAAAACAAGAAAAGAAAGAAAGTGTATTCTTATTATGAGAGAGCTTCCAACTCCTAAGTGTACACTGGTGATTTTCGAGGAATCACCACCTCCAACAATTCATAGATTCCCCCTCCTAAACCCCCCAACAGATTATTTATAATCCATGAATATATCAGTCCATAGCCTAGTTGGAATAGGCAAAGGTTGTAACAACCCTGCAGGTAATAATGTGCTGGACTTATTCCTCTGACAGATTTCACATTCAGCCACATAGTTCCTTATAGTTTTCTTCATTCCTTGCCAATAAACTACACTAGCCACCCTCTTGAAAGTTCTAAAAAATCCTGAATGTCCTCCCAAAGGGGAGTCATGTAACTCTTTTAAAAGTGTAGGAATTCTAGAAGAACTTTTGGAAAAATTAATATATTCTTGTGGTATAGTTTACCTCCATGAATAGTATATCCTGACTTCTCTGCTGTTCTAGTCGGGATTCCTTGATAAACTCCATATAATTGAGGGTCAGTTTGTATTTCTTCCTCTCAATCACCCCATTCCTCCTCCTGTACCCTTGAAATGGCAGAAAATGAAAACTGCCTGGATAAAATGCATCAGCCTCTATATTCTCCTTTCCTGGTCTATACTAAATATCAAAATCATAACCAATCAGTTTAGTAGCCCACTTGAACTGTTCCTCACTCAAAAGTCTCTGCTCATTTAAGAACTTCAGACTCTTTTGATCAGTTCAGATTATATATCTTCCCAACAAATAGTGCCTCCACTTCTTAACTGCTAACACCACAACCATCAGCTCCCTCTCATACACTGATTTGAGCTAGGCCCTGTTCGAGAGTGCCTTACTCCTGAAAGCTAAAGGCCTTTCTTCCTGCAATAACACTACTCCCAGACCAGTACCAGATGCATCAGTCTCTAAGACAAAATGCTTAGAAAAATCTGGTACCCCCAAAATAGGTAGCTTCTTCATGGCTGCCTTAAGCTGTTCAAAGGAAAGAGTAGATTCTTCTGTCCATTGAAAAAGATTCTTCTTTAGCAGGGAATTTAAAGACTGCCATTTTCCCATAATATTTCACAAATCTCCTATAATAGCATGTCAACCCTAAGAATCCTCTTAATCCTTTAACATCCCTAGGTATAGGCCAGTTAGTCATTGCTATCAGCTTATTTGGGTCAGCTTCCACCCCTCTTCCAGAAATTAAATGGCCCAAATATTCCAGAGCTCTGACCAAAGTTGCATTTCTTTCTATTCACCTTCAATTCCTGTTGCTGCAACACTTGTAACACTGCCCTCAAATGCATGTTATGGTCCTCCAAAGTCTGACTATGCACCAGTATATTATCAAAGAAAACCAATGCAAATTGTCTCAAAAAAGGTTGAAGTACCTCAATCATGAGTGCCTGAAAGGTGGAGGGAGCATTGGTTAGCTCAAATGGCATAACCAAGAACTCATAATGACATCATGAGTTTTAAAAGCTGTCTTCTTGATATCCTCTTCCTTCATTCTGATCTGTTGATACCCAGCATGTAAATCCAGCTTTGAAAACCATTCAGCCCCTCCAATCTCATCTAATAGTTCCTCTATGATAGTTATGGGAAATTTATCACACAGTAATCTTGTCGAGTGCCCTGTAATCTACACAAACCTCCAACTCCCATCTTTTTTCTTACCAGAATGACAGGACTAGCAAAAGGGCTAGTCCTAATAATTCCCTCAGTCAACATACCCTTTACCAATTTCTCAATCTCATCCTTCTGATAACGAGGATATTTATAGGGCCTTAAATTTGGTATCTTATTACCTGGTTGAATGGTTATGGCATGATCTTTTTATCTATGTGGTGGTAGTCCTTGAGGTTCCTGAAAAACCTGCTCAAATTGTGTCAATACCTCCCCTACTGAACCAGGGATTTCTTCTGCCCTCTCTTCTTCTACTGTTTTTAATTCCACCAGAAAACCTTGATCAGCTTCCAACATGGTGCCCCTGATCAACTTAAAGCTGATGGCAACCTTAATCAGTTTTGGTTCAGCCCTCAGTATGATCTTCCTATTTTGCACCCTTGCGACTAAAGTTAAATTCTCAAAGTTAGCCTCAACTTCACCCAAACTTGCCAACCATTCCACTCCTAACACCAAATCAGACCCTCCCAACTCAAACAAATAACAATCTTGAATAATTTATAAATCTTGAACTCAATGGGTAAAGATTTACACATTCCTTGACATCTAACCTTATGTTCATCTTCTACTTCTACAGAATAAGGATTTGTAGGCAATGTTGTTAAAATCGCAATCTACATCGTGAAATCGCACGTTTTTATGATCTGACCGGCGTCAAGCGATCTGGATCGAGGGTGGGATCGTCGGCAAGCAAGATCGGAGTGGAATCGCGATCTACATCGTGGGATCTGCAATCCTAAACGATCCAAGCTCGACGAGAAATTTTAAAACCTAAAAACTTACCTTCGTTTCGAAAAAGCTACATGACCCCACTGCTGCGCCGCGAGCCACCTCTGCTGCGCTTCGCCGACGACCACCCCTGTGCCCCAGCTGCAGTCTATGCTCCGACGACCCAGTGGAGGAGGACGCCCCAGGCGTCGAAGCGAGCCTCACCGTAGGTGGCGACGCCGACACCGAGGGAGATGGAGAGCATATTAAGCATGGTGTTGTTTTTGTAGGATTCTTTTCGGAGCATGACACCAATGGAGTAAACAGCGACTAGCATGAGGGCCTTGAGCATCTGGATGAAGGAGACGGAGATGTAGATGTAGGCGGAAGGAAGAGCAAGAGAGAGAGAAGACAAGTGAATATGGGAATTTGGGATGCACCGCCTCAACCACAAAACAACAACACCCTTTCTTCACTGTTTTTATGCACTCAACTTGTTATTATTATAATTATATTATGACGGGAAGAGATCAAATCATATGGTCGTATAATTTTTTTAAAAGTTATTAAATCATTATGTAATTTTTCGATTTTTATTATTAAATTAAAATAATAAAACAGCTGCACTTTGTTACTTTCTGTTTCGGATTTTTTAAAAAGAAAAAATCGATAGTAGCTGTTATATTTATTTTTTGTTTAGGGTATTTTTCAGTTAGCAGTGAAACATTAATTGTTTTTTCTAACACAAAGAAAATTTTTATTGAGTTGTGTTATGTAATTATGAATTTATATTATGTTATGACTTATGAATTTATATATGAATTTAGGTTTGTTTCTTTATTTATTGAGTTTTTTTATACATATAGATTATATATAGGAATTTTAAGTATTGATGTGAGATCTCGATCCGATTTTACGATCCTCGATTTACGATCTTCCATCCCACCTCCCGATCCTAAGTAAAATCTCAATTTTAACAACCTTATTTGTAGGAGTTACCTCTAACTCCAACTCCTTCACTAATTTCATTGAAATGAAATTATGGGTGGCTCCACAATCAATCAGCACTATCACCCTTCTGTTTCTAATCTTTCCCCACAATTTGAGAGATTTCTTGGTGGTAAATCCCTCGATACTATGCAAGGACAGTTGATGAAATTCTTCTACCTCATCTTCCTTATTTTCTTCCTGTATTTTCTGCGAAACTCCATCCTCCTCTTCCATGATCATCAATTTGAGCTGTTTGTTCTTACACACGAGTAGGATGATATTTCTCATCACATGTAAAACATTCTCCCTTTTGCATTTTCTCAATTACTTCCACATGTGACAATTTGTGGAAAGTTCTTTTCCTCTTCCACCCGATATCTCCTGTTTTAACAGTCTGTTTAGGATCAGCTCCCTTAACATTTGCTGGCGGCAATTCTCTCCCAAATCTCTGGCCTGAAAAACTGGGTTTTTGAAAACTATATCCCTTGCTATTACTTCTATTCAGACTTCCTAAGACTCGATTCTTTTCTTCCACTTGACGAGCCTTGATCAAGGCTTCCATCAAATTCTTAGGTTCGTGGAGTCTTACCTCAGTACTGACTTCTTCTGTTAAGCCTTTGAGAAAAACCTCCACCAAGAACGATTCTTCCAGCCCCTTCACTGTTCCTACATACTTCTCAAATTGACTGATGAACCCCTGCACTATTTCCTCCTGTTTCAATGCCAATAAGGCCTGAAAAGGGCTCCCAAGATTTGATCCTTAAGACCTTTCGGAAAGTGCCATCTTGAACCCTTCCCACGAATGGTTTGGGTTCCAAGATTCCCACCATTGGAACCAGCCTAAGGCTTCCTTGTCCATTGCCACCATTACTACTTCCAGCTTGTCCTCTTCCCTTACGGTCTGCAACCGAAAATATCGTTCAATCCTTGATAACCATCCCAACGGATCTTTGCCCTAAAAAAATGGCATCTCGTTGTTCCGCCACCGATTTCCACCAGATCCCACGTTCCCTTTGTTTCTTCCCAGCTGATTGTTCCCTTGTATGTTCACTTCAGCCAATGGCTTATCCCAAGCCTTCGCCAACCTCCGTATCATACCTTCAATTCAACTCAATCACAATTCCACGGCATCACGATTCTCTTCCATCGCTTTCTCTATCGCTTTCATGCGCGACTCCATTCTTGCCTTCGTTTTTTACACCATCAACGATTACACAGCTCCCAGATCGGAGCTCTGATACCAGTTGATAAGAACTGGACAAGAAAATAAGAAAAGAAAGAAACTTTATTCTTATTACGTGGGAGCTTCCAACTCCTAAGTGTACACTGGTGATTTTCGAGGAATCACCACCTCCAACAATCCACAGATTCCCCTTCATAAACCCCCCAACAGATTATTTATAATCTCCCCCTAACAACCCTTAACTAACAGTTAGTTATAGCTAACAATTAGTTATCCTAACTGTCTCTACTACTGCCAGCTTCTAAAGGGACCCTCCTAGAGTACATGTTTCCCCATCTTCTATCTCTATCATATATCTAGTAAAAACATAGCCTGATTAGATTACAAACATAACAAGACTCCGAAACTATGTGCAACTTAATAGTTTCATATCTACCACTGGGAACTATATCAATTGTTAAGCAAATCCTGCAGATGTAACAAGAAGAATTTAAAGCATGACATCTGCTTGGCTGACATTAGGCCCTAGGAAATGATGGTGCCTTATTAGTAATTGGCACTGTTGCTTACCGAGTGATTGCAAAACATAACTTTGCGGGTCGCCACATTAGTCATTTTAAAATTGCAGGCTTGGCAAAACATATTCATTTAGTAACCTAATCTATCATTCATTATTATGTACTTGACTAATTATTTAAATTATACATGTCTTCCTTTTTGAGATATTTCATTTCTTAAATACTGTGGTATTCATGAAACTCTCCTTTATATTCCAATGTACAAAAGCTTCTCATTAACCAACCTCCTTTAGAACTTAGAAGAATGCCAATAAAAATTAGAAGACCAAAATCTACAATGCCTGTTCTTGATAGCTTAATCTTAAATTACATCCCATACACTAGAAGCATTAAATGACCAAAGTATGTATAATTCACGCATTAAAGAAGTATGTTAAATGCATGACAAGAAATAATATTAGAAAAAACTACGTGTTTTATAACAATTCAATAGAAAAGTTTTGAATATTGGAAAATGAATAAACCACAGAATGCTAAATGTTCACTAATTAGTAAAATTTTATAGTTTTAAAATATTATACTCTCTCCGTCCCTAAATATAAGACTATTTTTTCAATTTTATTTGTCCTTTTTTATAAGACTATTTTCAAGTTGTCTTTTGTATTAGTTATTTTTTGACCTAGATACCCTTTATTACTTTACAATAAATGCTATATATTTAAAAGATAAATACATTATCTCTCTTATAAGGATTGGATAAAAAGACTAGCACACATTAATTAATTAGATGTGAGAGCAATTAAGTGGAAAGAGAGAGATTACGAATCCCAATAAACTTTAGGGTAAGTTTGGTAAAATAATACAATTTGTTAACAAATTTAATGCTACTAACTATATTAACCAACTTTCTTAAAGGGAAATTTAATGCTATTTACTATCATAGTTATCAATCCCGGATAGCGGAGCGGAGCGACCACCCTCAAAAACTGGGATAGCAGGATAGCGGTAGCGGGATGACCGCTATTCTAATGTTTTTATATATATATTAAAAAATTTATAATATAAATATATAAGCTGAAAAATATATATATATATATAACTAAAAATTCATGCACTCATTATTTCTTTTACCCTCCTAGAAGTAGATGTTACAGCAGCCGCCCTCTTCTTTGTTGTTTCATAAATAATTAGATAATTTTTTTAATAAAAAAAGAGGCAATCTTAGCATCAAATGCCGTAGGTTAATTATAAAAGAAAAAATGAGATAGAGCTAGATAGTGGGGAAAGGACACGTAAGAAAATGGAGCCCACAAACCTAGAAAGATCGAATCCACATGGAAACGGAAGAGAGAGAATTGCTAAAAAAAACAATGGTGGCTCTCTTGAGAGTTAAAAGAAACAAACAGAAAACGAAAAAAGAAAAAGAGGAACATAAACAGAAAAAGAAGAAGAAATCAAGAAACAGAATTAAAGAAAATGCTGAGAGGGAGAAGAGAGAGAGAAAGAAAGAAACCAGACACGCACAGAGAGAGAGACGATCGTCGACAGAGAAGAAGAGCCACCAGACGTCGCCGGAGGTCGCGCGGAGAAGGGACCCAGTGCTGCGCCGGAGGGAGAAGGTTCGAGGAGGTCGCAGTCGCACGCGGGAGGGAGAGGGAACGCGTAGTTGAAATGTCAGCATAAAGGTGAGATGCGTGGCATTTTAGGCATTTCAAGGCCCTGCCGCGCCGCTCCGCTCCGCCGCCACTATTGATAACATAGTTTACTATATTAACCAACTTTCTTAAAGCGTGTTAATTAGTTTGAACTTATATTTAGGGACGAGGACGAGCCCTGACATAGTGGTAAAGTTGTGCCTTGGTGACTTGTTGGTCATGGATTCGAATCCGAAAACGGCCTCTTTGCATATGCAAGGGTAAGGCTGCGTACAACCTTCGCATAGCGAGGAGCCTCTAGAAAATGGGATGCATAATCTTATATTTAGGGACGGAGGGAGTATATTCAATTAAGATTTTTTATTTTTGTTTTAAAGAACTGAATTAAATTGCAAAAGAAACCCCTTATCTACCTGAAAGCATCCTTCAAAAGAAGCAATATATTCAAAGTAATTATTTACATGTTAACTACATATAAAAATAAAAAAACCTACTTTCCTATGGATTTTTAACTTCCATCTGATTGAAATGGTCAACTACCATTCATTATGCACACACATATTTACTTCCCAAAAAGGGTAAGTAAAGGAGCTACCCAAGAGGAAAATACCTATTCAACAATTTTCTCTGCATCAGTGTGAGTATAATTTGATTCCCTTCCCCTCAATTAGGGGCCATGACAACTGGAGGATCCTTAGCTTTGGCAAAACTAAATAGGACATTAGGAAAGATCCAAGATAGAGGTAAAAACTGTTGTAAGAAAGAGAATATTAAAATTATTGTTGTGTTTTATTTCTGTCAAAAGTTACATTTATATCACAACTCACAATGGCATCTCTTTAGCCAAAAGACGTCAAATGGACAGTGATGTTGCAGCAAAAGAGTAGTGTCAAAAAAAGCAACGCAAAGAGAAAGGAACCGCTGCTTCTAGTATTGATCTTGAAGATTTAGTTTTAGTAGTGATGAAAAAACATGAGCTAATGGAGACTTAGGAATATCCATTAGTTGGTAGCAATAGGGAGAAGCAAATGCTAAAATGGAGGAGGATGAGAAGTAAGATTAAGGAGGCCAATGGTCATTACCAATTAAAATTTTGAGACTGTAGTTATTCTCTCTAATGACATCGTTATTTTTGTCTGATTGTTTGGTGACTATGTTGTTCTTTCATTTTTAGCATTTATATATTTGAGTCTGCAACACTAACATGTCCTTTATAGTTTATGATAATATAATTTTCTTGAAAAACTAATTATATGAGAATTTATTTTATATAAACTAATAAGTAATTTTATTTAGTTTCTACAGGCGTCAATATTAAATTTAGCATTTTTTTTCTTTAATAAATGGCTACTTGCTTCAACAAAGTGCCACAACATCATCCACTACAAAAATAGTGGCAGATGTTCAACATGGCACCATAAACCACTGGCAGCATTAAGACACATAAAAACCTCAATGATGACATTGACATGCACCAAAGGCAAAGTATAGAATTAAAATTGATTAATAAATGCACCAGCGATTAATATATTTAGCATCTAAATTGAAGGAAGCATGAAATCCAGCTCACGGGCTTGCTTAATTTACTTACCAATAAAAAGCTATTATTTGGTAGTGTGCATGTCAAGTTATCTGATAAGACAAACTATAGAAATTAAAAACAAATAATTGATTACCTAATTACTTGCATCAGGATAAAGATATCAGGAGTTTTCCCCTGCTTGTTCAGCATTTCCAAAAGTGTGTCCGTCAACTGCCACGATTACATGCATATATTAAAATATGATTTAAAATAAGTAAAAAACAGCAACCAACAAATGTGAAAACAAAATCCATTTTGAATAGGAAATAAAAATGAAAGATGTCAAGTAGTTCAGGTGGACAGAGAAAGAATCCACGTGTGATGGCATCACAAACCAGAAATGAAGAATAATAATGGAAAATATCAAAGTGACGAGAGAAGGTGATTAGGTTCAATTATTGAAGATTTCCTAGGCCTTTATTTTCAAGCTGGACTCTACTTAGTTTGACCATCACCACATTAAAATGGCACGTTTTGTCATATAAACCAACCTTCAATTCGTAGGCCAAAATCTGATAAAAGTTTAATGACACAGGGTGGTAGGGGACAGGTTAATTTATGAAAAACAAAAATCAAATAAGATATTCAGCCGTGATACAATCCCTTCAATAACTAAATTGTTAGAAAACAAATGCGTCAACAGCCTTCCAGAAATTGCTCTTATTATTTTTTTTCCTTACATCTAAAAATATAAATCTCTAAAGAACATACACAGAACTAATGACCAAATTTAAATGTTGATGTTGTACAATATATTATGTAAATAAAATATAAATTTCAGTAAATTGCAGGTTTCTCCATCACATAATGTATACAATAAATAAGCTAAAAAGGCTAAACAAACTCCAAGCTAAGTGAAGTAGTTTGTAGCATACACACAGCTCCATAATCACTTCCTTTTACCCGAATGTCTCTTTTCATAACACAGTTCACAGGTAGGGAATTTCATTAAAGTAATTTAAACCACATTCATTTACAGAGCATACCAGAATATTTAGGCAAAAGACACCTGATATCTATGATGTCTATTTCAAATTTAATAGATGATTATATGGCTATTAGCATTATACAATTCACGATACGATGCGATTCTTCAGCTTGGCAATACGAATTGTGGGTTGATCGTGTTTGTCTGAATTTCACGTCAATTGTGTGATTCTTATGCAGTGGGTTACGGCGCCTTGCCGTCCAAATGCCATCACGCCACCACTGGCCGCCACGGCTAGAACTGCAATTTTCGCAGCCAGAATTGCAAAAAGTGGCTGCCGGAGCAACCAAATCATGCTGCAATGCATATCTACAGGTTCTGTGCGCTTTGCTGTTAGTGTCTCGAGAAGAAAGATGACCCATAGCCTAAAACTAAACGGCAGCATTCTGTGTTCTTTTTCTAAAGTTGGGAACTCTTGCATTTTAGTTCCAATACAAACACCACTGACTTTCAACTTTGGGCTGTCAGTTATTTATTGGGGCCTTTATAATCTATCATTCTATCGGTTACATTATGTCACATCACCATTGTTTGATGAATATCTATTTTTTTGTCAGTACAGAGTAAAAGCAATAAAGAAGTTTTATAAGGGTTTCCATAAAAAAAGGAAGATTAATGTGCACATCCTAGTTTAGCAGAAAATAATATCATACCATTTTTTCTTGCAGGGCGTAAATCAACCAAAATCAAGTGGGTAAATATTATTTAAAAGAAACATATAATATTAACCAGGAAAATGGATATCAAAATATCATATCATGATCTTCATTAAACTTTGAATGATGTCCAGATTCCAATATCACTTGCAACCAATTTCCACAATATTTAAGCTGATAATTTAACCCAACATCTCAAAGTCATATGGTAGAAGGATTTCATATCACAGATAAACAGATGGCATCAGAAGAATAAATCAGAAGCATAGCAAGAAGAATCATTTAACAATAGCATCAAATTCTGATAGACATGTTACCTCAACATTTTTGAGGTCTGCAGCAGCATGAAATGCAGCGTGATATGCTGTAAATTGTCTAACTACAAATCCTCCACGCATATGAGCATATTCTGCTGTTGGTAAGTTGTATAACTCCTCATCTGAAACACCCATCATCACATTTTCAGCATTGGCACTGTTGGTTTCAACAGAAGACCACATCTTCGATCTCTCCACAAACTCAATAACCTTTTTCCACAAAGAATAATAAATTTAAACATACTGGGCAGTTATAGCATAAACACATGCCAAATCAAAAAATAGATATGATAACTACTTTTGCAGCAAAATCATCAGGAAGAGGTGTTTTATTCTTGTGTGCAACAATAAGCCCAGCATAGCAGAACTCGTTTAATCCCAGACCAGCTGCAGTCATATCACGAACAATTGCATACCTGGATCAATATGCTTCAATAATTATAATTAATAATTAAAAAAAACATATAAAAGGCGACTTGATGATGCTGATATACCTACACTTGAGTGCTAAAAAACAGATAACCAGAAGTAGCAATTCTCCTATCTTACTCAAAAGACAAAAACAGAAAAGGATATAAATTGTAGGCAACAAGGTTCTATTTGTTAGGTCATTAAGCATAGCATCTCACAACATATTGCGAAAAAAAAAAAAATAACAATCCTTGGGCACTGTGTGACAACCAAGAAGCATTGTGAAAAATAAGACAATGTAGTTCTTGAAGGAAGAATTAATGACAAAGGTAATTTATAGTGTGAAGTATTAGATAGTAAAGGAAGTAGAATTATAGCATACACTCGGTCTAAGCGTCCATCAGCAGCACAAGCATTTAGCAAGCAGATGTATGTTTGTATATTTGGCTTTACTTCCATGCATTTCATCTCTTCCAAAATCTTCAGTTCAAAAGAAAACAAATAAATCATTCATCTAAATAGAAGGGATCATTAAACACATCTAAAATAGTAGTATTTAAATGCATGATTACAAGCGATAGATATAAGTACCTGAATAGCCTTATTCGAGTTCTTGCATTTCCCACAAGTCGAAATCAGAAAGTTGTATAAAGTAACCTATGTCATCAACATGAGACAACTGGTCATTGATCTAGAAAACCTATAAAGAGGATGTACAAATTACACGTCAAAACGTTTTGTGGTCTTATGGCATGTGTTCTAATCTAAATAAGAAACCAATCAGATTAAGAACAATATTCTTCTCTATTTAAAGTAGGGTTAACTTCCCAAGGGAGGAAAACCAATAGCCACTGCGATGCAACCATGCATACCCCCAATCACCTTTTCACGCACAAACGTATGTAAAACAATATACATTGTCAATTACAAAATGGCCTGTATTTGGTTTCAATCAACACAAGTGATTTTTCTGACTTGAAACCATGAAACAACCATGAAACAAAAATAACCAATGCATCTTTGGATCCACTCAAGCATGTAAACTTGAAAAGATTACAAAGAAGAAAAGAACCTCAACAACATCCTTTCTCACTCAAGATTATCCATATTCAACAAGCTATTACAGTAGGAAGAGACCTCCCCAAAAATGAGTTCAACACAACACACTCAAGATATAGAACAATGATGCATTGTTATATAATCATCCCATTCTCAGTCATTCCCATTGGAAAGAAACAGGGAAAAAGCAGCAGAACTAACTCAAAATCTAATTATATGTCAGCACCTAATTGAATTTTCAATAAATGAAATCGTTTACTGCTGGTGATAATTCCCTAACCACCAGTTTTTCAACATATCAATTCAAGCATCCCACTTAATAATCCCTAACAATAGCATCATTCCACACCCCCCCCTCCCCCCCTCTTCTCAAAATCCAAATAAAAAGTATGCATTTTTCAGCATACAGCTTCAAGCATAAGTACATAAGATAACACTCAATGATCTTTATCACTAGCATCATTCCAAACATCCCCACAACAGAATGTTATACAAGCTAACCTACAAATTAAAAATAAAAGAAGAAAAAGTACATACATCAGGAAGCAAACCCATGATTTTCATTTGGTCCGCGAAGTAGAAAGCATCTTGCATTCTAGCTGCTTTCATGGTTCCAACAACAAGGGAATGGAAAGTATCACGCGTAGGTTTCACCCCATCAAGCATCATATCATCGTACACATCCCTCAGCAAGAAATTCCTACCAAACAAACAAACAAAACCCATATGAAAAAAAAAACTTTGCAAAATTGAATCAAATGGGTTGCCTCACATTAATTAATTAACCCATTTTTTTTTCTTTAAACAAAAAAGGGTGGAAAGATAGAGAGAGAGACCTTCTTTGTGCAGTGAGAGAACCCAAAACAGTGTTGTACTCGGCAACGTTGTTTGCATAGTTTCTCTTGGAATACTCTTCCGTGGAAACGGAGAAGAATCGGAGCCCCGAGACCCGATTCAGTGACCCGGCACGCGCTGCATAACGGGATTGAGCTATAGAAAAAGAAAAGAAGGAGAAGCTGAGATTGTGAATAGAAAAAAAGAAGTGCTTGTATGTGCAAATGAAGAAGAAGAAGAAGTAGAATACCAATGAGAGATTGAAGGAACTTCATAGCCGCGGAATGAATCACTTCGGAACAGAACAGTTCCTTACTAACACTCTGTTTCTTTTGTTTCCTCCTAAAACCCTTGTTGGATTTTGTTTCTTGCTTTGTTTTATTTGTTCGGGCTTTGGTTTGTTGGTGGACTGGCTAAACTCTAGGCCTGGGCTCGATGTTCTTTAGGGGGAGGGAACAACTATTTCCACTACCATATTTGCTATTTAGACTACCAACATAAATGAATCCCTATTTTGCCCACTAACCAAATCCCTATACCCCTCCCCTTCTCCTCTGATGCAAAACCACCACCCCCCAACCCCAGACCAGATCTAGAACCGTCGTGCCACCCCTCCCCGCGTCAACCCCTCCATACCGCACGCATATGTTGATTTCCAAGCACTTTCGTTGTCGATCAACATCGCACCGACCACCTTGTCCCCCTTTTGTCGATCCACCAACATTGACATCCAAACTTGACATTGTGGCGGCGAGATTCGTGCACCCCACTATCGTCGAACCACCCACATCGTCAAGATTCATGTGGCACTATATGGCCCTTATCGTTGTTGTCAAATCTATGTTTGGGTTTGGGATGGTGATCTGACAAGATTGTTGTTGTCAATGGGTTTGGATGGTGGTGATTCTGTGTTATGATGAGTCAACAACGAAAATATGATTATGTTGTTGTATAGTGTTCAACAAAATCGTATTTTCGTTATTTTATTTTTTTCACCCTTATATGTGCAACGAAAACAACTATTTTTATGAGATGAACCTTTTGAGGCTGTTTGGGCACGTAATGAGACAACCCCTGGATGTCCCATCAGGACAAGAGTTTGTTACCAAGAGCTTGATACAAAGAGAGGTAGAGGTAGAACGAAACTTACACGGGGAAAGGTAATTAAACAAGACTTAATGGAGTGAGATATAGATTGGCAGACGGTGTGTCTTAGGATGGAGTAGAGAAAAGCTAATAACTTTGGTGGAGGGTTAGACCCATTATTATCTCTATGTTCCAGATGATCCCTTTTTAGTTTTTTTCCTCTTTATTTTCCCCTCCTTTTTTCACCCTTCTTTTCTTTTATCTTATTTCCTTTTCTTTTGTCTTATTTCCCCTTTTTTTCCCTTTCCTTTTTTTTCAACTTTCTCGTATCTATCATTAAGTTCATCTACTATCGACTCCAAGTAACTTGAGTTAAAGGTGTTGTTGATGTATATGTGCAACGAAAAATGATTTCGTTGTATAAGTGTGCAACAAAATCATGTTTCAAATGGTAATCTTGGAAAAATACAAAAAACTACCCACATGGGTAGTTTCATTAGCACTTATGGTAGAACCAACAGTAGTAGTTCTCTGGGGAATATTTTTGCAACCCTTTTTTTCACAATCCTTTAGTTTTTTTTAAAAAAATATTTTCTAATAAATTTCCAAAATTCAATACATTTATATGTTTTAAAAATAAATTTCCAAAACACTAGAAATAAGTTTTCGGAACACAATTCGGGATCAACTAATTGAATATCTCCACATTCTGGAGAATCCCATGTTATTCTATCTATCTCCATTGAAGCCTAGTAATCATCTTCAATTATGACACTTATATTCTGCATCATCCATATATTATGTGATAAAATTCAATGTCACTATAAAGTGCTTGCAGACTGCAGAGTACTTTCAAGTTTCTCCCAACTAATAAGTAATATGAGAATCTATTGAGTCAAGTTCTGAATTAAATTCATTTCCAAAAAATGGTATAAATATACAGATAAGTCTAAAGTGAAATTCTGTACTCATAATTTTTACAATATAGTACAAAAAAATCTAAATTAACATCGATGCTACATTTTGTTATGCAAGGAAATAGTATGGCCATTGGTCTTCCATTTGTTCCTCAAGATGAAGGGCAACATAGAGAAGATGGTCGATATCACCAAAAGCTATTAAATCAAACCTTCCATATGCACCTTCCCTTCTCTTCGATTCTATGGTGTTTGACAATGCCTTCTCATTTTGTTGCAATGTCACTCTTTTAGATGTATTTAACAACAACTCATGTCTATGTTTCTGCCAATCCAATGGCAATAATATTAATTATCCATGCATAAAAGAACCAACATTAATAACTAAATTATTCTAAATTACAAATGTGCATAAGAAACTAACCTGCAAATGACTAGCTACTTGCTCTCTTGTCAAACCAGGGATATTCATAGCTTCAACAATCCTCTTCGGCTTTGTCTTTGAAGAATAATCAAGGGAGAAAATTAGTTACAAGAATCATATAATTATGCCTTATACATGGGTTGCAATACCAACAATGGTGAAAAATTATCATACTATCAAGTCCAATTTGCATAACATCCTCGACAAATTGTTGATGCAATTCTTGTCGCCACACTAGACGGGGTTTCTTTACCGGGGGTGCAAAATAATCATCCGGCTCATCAAAATCAGATCCTTTGAAATTTGAACTGATCTTTTCTTGGTCCCTTGCTATTGCATCAAGAACATAAGAAGAAACAAATTCAGAATCTTGTTTTTTTGGTGGCTAATTTTGACTCCAGAGTTTCCTCATAAAATGCTTCCACATAATCTTGATTTGGTTCTCATGCAAAGGCTTATTCCAATAATCACAAGCTCCATTTCTAATAGCCTTCATCAAGTACTCGAAGCATCAAGAGACGTCACTGCATATAAAGTGCACTATGATAATTAGTAAAAGAAAGTCATAAAAATTAATTTATAGGACAAGTTTAATTAATGAGTTGCATAGTGATAACTGGAATATTAGTTTCGTTAGTGACATGCTGAAGGAATTTGTAATATCCAGGGTCCACAAAATACACGTGTCAATTGATGTGGCATTCTAGTATGTGCGTCAACCCTCCGTGTAAGCCCAAGCACAGAAGCAAGAACATCTCACCTTTAGCAACCGAGCTACTAGGCCAACAAGTTATCTCTAACACCTTATTATTCAAATATTAATGATAATGTTGTAACCTTTGTATCAAGTCGCAGATACTCAATTATCTACAAGAAATAGATTGTCAATAAGATGCACATTATCTATTAGACATAATTATCTATAACTTACGATTATTTATTAGTCATTATCTACAGGCTAATAATTATCTGCAAGGGTGGTTACACCACTGTAACAGTCCCAACACACAAGGACCCAAGGCTCCCCTTCTACTCTATAAGTATCAGGTTCCGTCTCACCCCTTTTGATATCCCATTCTCACCTAACTCCCTTGACAAACATGACAAACATAAATACTCTCTAGCAACTCTATAGACACATTGTAGAGATGGAGCGACGCCAAGAGGAGAAACTTCGATAGCAGAAGGCTGACCAAGACCAATTAGAAGCTTGAGTGACGCCCCCCATGGCGCAAACACTTGGCCCATAAAATGAATGAGCGTACTCAAGGGGAATCACACCCCCGACACACCGTCAACACTCAAGACAACCCCAACTTACCACACATACATTGTCCAAAAAGGTGGATGACTCGTCAACATCATTTTGTCGACCGCATCATGGAAGTTGACCTACCCCTAGGTTGTAAATCACTCAACCTAGAGTGGTACTACGGAACCACAGATCTAGATGAACATCTGGACACATTCCTCACCTGGGCAAACCTCTATACTGACAATGATGCAATCTTGTGTCACGTCTTTCCAACCTCCCTCAAAGGAGCAATGTTGACATGGTATGGGGGGCTCCCTCCTAGTCCATTGACAGCTTTGACACTCTTGTCGAACACTTTAGTGCATAGTATACAACCAGCTGATCCCATCGCATGGCTTTGGTTGCATTGGCTAGTCAGCGACAAGCAGACGATGAGTCTCTTTGAATGTTCATAGATAGATCTGGACGAATTGTTGTCCAGATCTGAAACCTCAACTTAGAGGTGGCATTGCATTCCATGTTGTTAGCCCTACGACCTAGTAAGGTCACGAACAACCTATGCAAAAAAAACCCCTTCTAGCATGAACAAGTTACACGAACGAGCCAAGGGTTACATCCAGGTGAAGGATATGTCGTGGTTTAGAAACGAGGTCTGACAAGCCAGACAAAAGCGTGATAAGAGAGAAGGAAGCATCAAGATCGACTCTCATAAGTCGGACAAGCGACACAAGTCGAACAAATGTCAGCCTCTCCCAAAAGGACCCATGTATGAGCGCTACACGCCTCTGGCGGCCAACCGAACCACTATCCTGGAGGAGGCCTTCAACATGCAGGTACCAATAAAGCTACCTCATCTACTTCCTCCTAGGTCGGGGCTCGATAAGACCAACCAACAACAGATAACATTGCAGTCATGGTCATAATACAAATGATTGTTGGGCTCTAAAAGACAAGATAAAAAGCTCATACAGGCTGGGTATCTAGCCCAGTTTGTGAAGAGGCCTGATGATCACCCCGCAAGAGTGAGACCCGAGGGACACCAAGCAGACTAGTACAGAAACCAAAACGCCGACAGAGGGAGACAAAGGCATTACTAACAAAGACATGAGCGTCATCCTCCGCGAGAATAGGAGAATGAGCCCATCCATCAAATTCAAGGTGTAATCAACATCATCGTGAATGGATTCTCTTATGAAGGGTTTTCCAATCAGTCCTGAAAATGACATCTTCACACTATCCGAGACATCAACATCAACTATGTCAATGTACCATCACCATAAAGTCTCCCTCCCATCATTTTCATCGATAGGGATTTGAAGGGCATCAACCCTGTCAACCAAGACGATCCCATGATGGTCTCCATGGTGATCACCAATTTCATGGTGTCCAAGGTCTTGATTGACCAAGGCAGCTCCATGGACATCCTGTACTGGAGAACATTCTAGAGGCTTGAAGTCTCATCCGACACAGTCTATCCTCACTCTGGACCTCTCCTCAACTTTGTAGGGTAAAGAGTAGAAATCAGAGGCTGTGTAGACTTTATGACCACCTTTGATCAAGGCCAACTCTTAAGAGCTTCACAATTAGGTATCTAATTATTGATGCAGATACCTCATATTTTGCTCTGATTGATAGGAAAACGTTGAGTGAGCTTGGAGCCATCATTTCCACGCCGCATCTCAAGATGCAATTTCCAACCTTAACAGGGGAAATCGTAACTGTCAACGGGGACCAGAAGAAGGCACAATAGTGCTATGCTGAAAGTTTGAAGGTAGCACCCTATCCTTCCACTAGAAAGCCTGGCAGGCCTCACCTTTCCATGAGTGGTAGCAGCCAAGTCATGAGCATAGATGAAGGGTGTCCAATCCAAACCCTGACTGTCTACATAACAAGTCAAGATGGCATATCTAATGTGGATCCGCGTGACGACACCATCAACAAAGGCCCAAAGCATATTGAAGAACTTATCAAGATGCAATTTTCAACCTTAATAGGGGAAATCGTAACTGTAACACCCCGAAAATTTAAGAATTATAGACAATTACTACGAGTAAAATGTTAATAAGAAGCAGTAGAAATCTAGGGCAAAATACCAAAAACGCCCCTGAACAATTTCAAAAATGACGATTATGTCCTAGGATTAAAAATGACCATTATACCCCTAGACATTTTGAAAAATGACCAAAGTATCCCTAGATATTTT
>PYAF01004265.1:71037-85036 GCA_007407185.1 Glycine tomentella | reverse complement strand
TATATTTAACTATACTTCTCATTTTAAATGAATCGTGGGGAGAATAATCATTTACGTTACTTACGAATTCTAAGATTAGCAAGCAAAGCGAAATGAAATTCGTGAAAAATTCATAACTAAATTGATTTTAATACCAAGAGGACACGAGTTTTTAATTAAAATTAATCAAGCACGAGAGAGTAAAGAGAGGCGTTATAGTAACTGTCAAGGGGGACCAGAAGAAGGCACAACAGTGCTATGCTGAAAGTTTGAAGGTAGCACCCTATCCTTCCACTAGAAAGCCTGGCAGGCCCCACCTTGCGGCGAGTGGTAGCAGTCAAGTCATGAGCATAGATGAAGGGTCTCCAATCCAAACCTTGACTGTCTACATAGCAAGTCAGGATGGCATATCTGATGTGGATCCGCGTGATGACACCATCGACAAAGGCCCAAAGCATATTGAAGAACTTATCAAGATGCAATTTCCAACCTTAACAGGGGAAATCGTAACTGTCAAGGGGGACCAGAAGAAGGCACAACAGTGCTATGCTGAAAGTTTGAAGGTAGCACCCTATCCTTCCACTAGAAAGCCTGGCAGGCCTCACCTTGCCGCGAGTGGTAGTAGTCAAGTCATGAGCATAGATGAAGGGTCTCCAATCCAAACCCTGACTGTCTACATAACAAGTCAGGATGGCATATCTGATGTGGATCCGCGTGACGACACCATCGACAAAGGCCCAAAGCATATTAAAGAACTTATCAAGCTACAACTCATACTCAAACCCGAGCAGTGTACACAGCTAAGCAAAGACCTCACTAGCCATGAGCAGAGACGCATAGCTGACATCCTGCTAAAAAATGCAGACATGTTTGCCTGGCAGCCATTTGACATGCTAGGTATTCACCCTAGTATCATATGCCACAAGCTGGCCATCTGCCCTCAGACCACGTTGGTATCACAAAAGAAGAGGAAGATGGGAGACGAGCGGCACAAGGCAGTTAGATAAAAGGTGGACAAGCTACTGAAAGCTAATTTCATTAGGGAAGTCAGATATTCCACATGGCTCGCCAATGTCATTATGGTCAAAAAAAGCCAACGGCAAATGGCGAATGTGCACTGATTACACCAACCTCAACAGGGCGTATCCCAAGGATGCATACCCTTTGCCTAGCATGGACAGGCTAGTCGACGACGCGTCCGAGTTCCAAGTGTTGAATAGAAAACGACATTCAACATTGAAAATGAGAATTTCTGATATAGGGTCATGCCCTTTCGCCTCAAAAATGTCAGCGCCACATACCAATGGCTGATGGACCGGGTCTTCAAGCAACAGATCAAATGAAATGTCGAGGTATATGTTGACAACATGGTCAGAGAAATTTGTAAATATGACGTGCCTCAACCCAGAAAAATGTACTTTTAGGGTTGGCGGAGGCAAGTTTCTAGGTTTCATGATCACACACCGAGGAATAAAGGCCAATCCCAACAAGTGCACAATTATACTAAAGATGCATAACCCTACCAGCGTCGTAGAGGTCCAAAAGCTTAATGACATACATTAGCTCAACCCTTATTCAAGAGAAAGGGAAATATCAGCTTCCCATCTACTTCACTAGCCACATTCTCCATGATGCTGAAAAGCGATATCAAATAATGGAGAAGATAGCATTGACACTTATCACCTTAGTCCGACGCCTCTAGCCATACTTTCAAAGTCACCAAGTGGTAGTCAAAATGAACTACCCCATCAAATTGGTGTTGCAAAAGCCTGAACTGGTAGGGAGGATGGTGGCATGGTCCGTAGCCCTGTCATAGTTTGACCTCCATTACAAACCTCGTGGCCCCATGAAAATATAATTCATGGCATATTTCCTCGTAGAGTTTGCTGGCAACGATCAAACCACCCCAAATTGGTGGAACCTCTACGTGTACGGAGCGTGCAACGTGAAAGGAAGTGGAGCAGGCATCTTCCTTGAAGGGACTCCCAGTATCACTTTAGAGCAAGCTCTCAAGCTTAACTTCAAAGCCTTAAATAATCAAGCTGAATATGAGGCACTCATAGTAGGCCTGAAGCTAGCAAAAGAAGCAGAGCCAAAAAGCTAAGATGTTACACCGACTTGCAGATTGTCCAAGGACAAGTGGCCAACAAATATCAAACTAAGGAGACGATACTCATCCAGTTCTATCACACTGCAAAAATGCTCATTAACAACTTTGAAAGTTTCAAAATGTACCACAAACAGGGAGAGTGATAATGACTGTCAAATCGCTGCAAAACAAATAAAATTAAGATAATTATGTAGCACAAGATTAACCTAGGTTGACTCAGATACAATCCAATTTGATTCCTAACTTAATCCACTTATAAACAGTAGCGGATTTTATCAAACAGTTTGCAGACAATGAACAAAAATTGCAGAAACACAAACAAAAATTGAAGAAAAATGCAGAAACTAACAGAATTGATAAAAGATGTTGTAAAACAGATTCAAGAATATCAATCCAATTCACCAAACCAAGTAATGAAAAGTATCATAGTTCTCAGATAATGATCATATTATGAAGGTTCATTTAGTATCATTAGACGCAGTTTAATCAAATTAACTCCTAAATCAATTAAAATCACAAACCAAATTGAAATATCATCAAAATAATCTATGATTAAAATTCAAAATTAGGGAATAAATTTATAACCTAATTCATTTTCAATCCTAAACATATTTATAATCATGAAAATAGAATATGAACATTCACATAGAAATTAGAATACTAGACTAGAACTCAAATTCTTCTTGCTTGGACTGGACTCTTGGATTGCTTGATTGTTTAGCCTTCCATGATCATCATCAGTGGAAGATCCACAAAATTTTGTGTAATAAAATAGAAGAACAAAGATGAAATGAATAAGAAAAATAATGAACAATGAAGAACAATGAAGAATAGTTAATAGAAAGAGAGAGAAAAGATTTTAATTCTGAAAACTTTCACAACAAGCTAGAAATTCTGTTTTTTTTGGTCCCCCTAGCTACACTAATATATAGTGACTGAACAGAATGAAGGATGAGCTCTGATTAGGGCCATCTTAACTAACTAATTATGCTAATTACACCAATAAAAATCCAAACTCGTAGCCCAAAACTCAAATGCATAGGTTCTAACTTAAAGGCCTAATTTGACCCTCAAATCGGCAAAGTTAACCCACGCTTATCTTTGATCTTCCAGGGACTATTCATATGATCCATTTGGAATTCTGTAGAATCCTCTAGGTCCTGCACAAGGAAGATAGGTCAAGTAAGTACAAAATCTGAAAATAAGCAATAATTGTCAATCAAGCCCAATTATTTGCCTAAGACCAAAATTGAGTTAAAGTAAGAAAATAAGAATCCAAGAGAAGTAAAATAAGCTAAGAAGAATAGAAAATACTATATTAAGAATGCTCAATCAGGGATCAGGAGTGAACGTAGGTAATTTAGGCTCTTTCATATGATGAATCGTGGTTAGAGTAAATTAGAGGATGAAGGTAATACGTAAAATAATATTAAATAGTGAAAAATTATTAATATTACACCAAGAGTAGTTTTGGTAAGCTGAACACCCAACATATCTCATAATCCTATATCAACCTTCAACCAACTCTCCAAGTGTTTGTTTTTCTTCTCTAGCTCTTAATCTATTTTGTTGTTTATTTTATTTTGCATTTGTATTTACATGCATAAACACTTGAAAACCCCAAAAATTTTATTTTGTTCATTGCTTAAAATTTGATATATACGAACTTTGAGTATAATCAGAGTCTTTGTGGACTTGACACTAAGTTTTAGCATTTTATTACTACTTGGACGAATTGGTGCACTTGCCAATCAGTTAATAAGATTTTGGCGTCGTTGTCGGAGACTTTGTTCCTTGTACTCGATAGTTTGTATATCCTTATTTTAAGGATTTTTTTACATCACGAGTTGTTTGAAATTCAAATTTAAATCTTTTAGATTTTATTTTATATTACCTTTTAGCTATTATTTATATTCGTAGATTAGGTAATTATCTTTAATGTTATTAGGGAATTATCATAACTATTATCTTTCTAGATTTTATAGGTTGTTATTTATATTATCTTTTGTCTTTATCTTATTAGACTTAATATCTTTCTAATTTATCTTTTAGAATTTCAACATATTTTTTGCTTTTATTTTCCCTTTTGATGAACAAATTTTAAAAAAATATATTTTTTATATAAAAAATTACCTTTTTCTTGTAAGTCTATGCTTGTAGGTTGGAACCTTTGAAGAACCTGATCCATGGAAGATATTTGGATTAGTATGCTCAAACAACAAAGGCTTCTTGGTAACCAATTAGAGATGTTGTCTGAGCATCTTAAAATCATGCAAATTAGGGTTAGTCACCCACAATCTAACAATTGTGATTTTTGTGGAGGAGAGTAGTTCAATGATAATTGTCATTTTTACTCCATGAAAAGTTCTCAGTGGGAGCAAGAGTTATACCCTTACAATCAATATGAAGAAGAAAGAATCTCTAATCTTGAAAATGTGTTTATGCAATTCATGGAAACTTCCCAAGCTAGATTCAAAGCCAATCAAAACTCAATTCAGATATATGGAGATTCAAGTTGGTAAGCTAGTAAAAAAAGTGGCTGAAATGTCTTTTTTGGTCACAAAGGAAAGATTTTGTAGAGGTAACAACACATGAGAAGAATCTTGTAGAAGAGCATCATTTACAAGAAAAAGATGAAGAAAAAAAAAAGAGAAATGTGAGGAGAGAACACAACAACAATGGGAGGAGTGCTCAATGGTAGAAATTCAACAAGAAAGCCCTCTCCAAGTCAATACCTCTCCTTATCAATTGATTAGCAAGGAAGAAAGGCATGAAAAATGTGATAAATCCATAAGTGCCATTTTTCCTTGATCACCAACACTTCCCTTGCAATGATATGGAAGTCATTCTATGGATACATGATTTTCATGAAGTCTCTAGCTAAGAAGCAAAAATGCAAGGAAGATGTGTTCTATGTGACCTTCATGCCACCTTAAAGGCATTTGGCCCGTCAAGCTAGTGACATTAAAGAAGCGCTTACTGGAAGGCAACCCAACATTCCTACCCTTTTTCTTTATTTCTGTGAACGTAATGAGATAGCCCCTAGATGCTACCATAATGAGGGAGCATAGACTCAGGTGGTTTGGGCATGTAATGAGATGACACCTAGATGATCCCGTAAGAACAAGAGTTTGTTAACAAGAGCTCGTTACAAAGAGATGTAGAGGTAGACCAAAACCTACCTAGAAAAAGGTAATTAAACAAGACTTAATGAAGTGATAAATAGATTGACGGAAAGTGTATTTTGGGATGAAGTGAAGAAAAGTTATAAGCTTGGTGGAGGGTTAGACCCATTATTATCTCTATGTTCCAAGCGGCCTTTCTTTAGTTCTTTCCCTCTTCATTTTTTCCCTCTTTCTTTCACCCTTATTTTCTTTTATCTTATTTTCTTTCTTTTGTCTTATTTACCCTTTTTCCTTCCCTTTTTTTTTCGTACCTATCATTTGGGTTCATCTACCACTGACCCCAATTAACTTGGGTTAAAGGTGTTGTTGATGTTGATGTTGATTTAATTTTTGTGTGAATTTAATTTTCTTTTATCTCATTTTGGCCTATCCTTTATAGATGGCCTCTAGAAAACAACGAGGGTCCGCCTCTCAACCACATATTCAGGAGCAATATCTCCTGATGTAGAGCCTTCATCAACTCTTTCTCCATCATCCGGTCATGACTCCATAGGACTTCCTTGAGCAGGTTGCTTGGCTTGGGGACAGGGCTTCCTCTTTCAGGGGGGGTGCTACCTTTGGAGCTGCGAAGGGACCATCTGGTGACATAGATGCTGTGGAGACTGGAGAGGATGGTGATTACATTGCACATGTCACAGTGGCTCAGGGAGCGTGAGACTCATGACCAGCACATGATTGAGGTCATCTTTTTCTTTTCTTTTTCTAGACATTATTTTTTTCTTTTCTTTCTTTATTTTCTGCATCTATCTTTAAATTTTTGCACTCTAATCATTTAAATTCTGTAATTTATAGTTTCTTTAATTTTGCATAATAGATAGTTATTTTGATGACACTATTTGAGCATGTTTTGATTTAATTGATCGTATGACTAAGATTTTGCGTCTTGTTAATGTGTTGAATTTATGATTCTTGATTGAACACAAACTATTGTTGATTGATGTTTTTATGAATTCAATGTGTGTGAGTGAATTAGTTAGCTTGCATGACAGAAAATCTTGTGAAAGAAAAACTTATGCTTCAAGTTACCGTTTGAGTTGTGTGTATTTGAACTGTGAGAGAACAATTGTTTTTGCTTTTCTGATTTTGCATGATTCTTGAACTATTTGAAGCATACACTATATAGATATGATCAAGGCCTTGTTGATAATTTAAATTCGACCACTTAGCCAAAAAGCCAACCTGTTGAAAATAAATCTTAAATCCTTTGCACCCGTTCTGAGCCTAACTGAGAATGAATTTGTTCTTAAACCCTGAACTTAAAACATGTGTAATTATGTTCACCTTACCTTAGGTTATAGGAAAGAATCACTTATGGATCAAGGAAATTTGTGCCAAATTTGGGGGAGTATGCTGGTAAAATAAATCTTGTGCAGGAATGAAAGCAAGAAGCACACAGAGGACCAGAACTGCATTATACCTTGGTGCACAAAAAAAGAGGTTCTGGGAATAAGAACTGAAAAATAGATTGATTTCAAAGAAACCTATGTGTTGCTATTGATAGTGGCAAGTTAAATAAGGTTAGAAAAAGGAAAATGGATCCCCTGAAGTGAGTAGGGAATAAGTTAAAGTTCTCCTAGAACCTAACTGTTTGAATTCCAAGAAAAACCATGATTTCTTTGTTAACCCAACCACTTTACAAGCTTAAAAAAGTCCTTAGTGATCCATGTGGTGTGTGTGTGTGATGGCATTAAATGGGATGATGTGCAAAGCTGAGATTTGTAACTTAATTGGAATGAATGGAATACATATAACTGAAACACTTATGTGCTTGAGAGAAATACTTGCCTTGTGAAGAGTGAAGCAAAGATTGATCTTTATGTGATAATTGTCATTATTGCTAACCTTTTTCTCTTTGAATGCATTCTTTACATAAATTCATCATGAAACCATAGTGAGTGTAAACTTGAGGATCGAATACTGAAATTGTTTTGGAAGTACGCATATATCTCAGTTGTTGTGATTTGGTTACAATCTTGACATTGCCAGTAATCTAACTAGTTTAGCAATTGCTTACTTTTGCTTGGGACTAGCAAAGCTTTAAATTTGGGAAAGTTTGATAATTGCTATTTATACGTAAATTATGCATTTAAATTACATAACAATTATCTTTTTTTTTTTCCATCTTTTAGTGCTTCTTTTGTGATTGAAATGTAGAAATTTAGCTTTTTATGAGCTTTTATCCAATAAATGCTAAACTTTGTTGATTTCTAATGTTGGTTGTATTTTCTTTATAGGATTACACATTAAAAACTTGGAAGATAAAGTAGCGCGCACATATGGGCTTAGCGCACCACCAATAAAAAATCCTAATAAAGAAAAGTTTTGATTATAAAAAAAAAAAAGACAAGTCAGAGAGAAACAAAAGGCACAAAGGAGAGAAGAATCCACTTCACAGAAGTGTGCTTATGCCTTTTGTTCTACTAGCTTTCTTTCATTCTTTTTCATCAATTGTTGTTCTCTTTTGTTTTTGTAAGCCTCTCATACCAACGAGAGGCTAATCCACTGATTTTTGGGGGTTCAGCAACCAAACACTCTTGATGTAACAATTCTCACTATTTATTTAATTTTATTTCATATTATTGTTCTTTTCTGAATCTTTTGTCATGTTTGTGATCTGATCATCCATGTGCATGTAATGTTATGATTATGCATTGATAAATGTCTATACTCTGAGATCTGGGAAAATATATCTAAACAATCCATATCTAGGTATAAAATAACATTGTTTAGCCTAAAATATACATCTCTACTCTTAATGGAAATTACTTGATGTAGCTTGCTGAGGGATCAGGAGTGAACTTAGGTAATTTAGGCTCTTTCATACAAGGAATCATGATTAGAGTAAATTAGAGGATGAAGGTAATATTTAAAATAATAATAAATAGTGAAAAATCATTAACATTACATCAACAGTAGGTTTGGCAGGCTGAACACCCAACATATCTCATAATCATACATCAACCTTCAACCAACTCTCCAAGTGTTTGTTTTCTTCTTTGGCTCTTAATCTATTTTGCTATTTATTTTATTATGCATTTGTATTTACATACATTATCACTTGAAAACCCCAAAAGTTTATTTGTTCATTGCTTCAAATTTGATATATATGAACTCTGAGTATAATCAAAGTCTCTATGGACTCGACACTCGGTCTTACCGTTTTATTACTACTTGGACAAATTGGTGCACTTGCTAATCAGTTAACAACCATGTAGGCTCATTCATTAACGGCAACGTACGAAAGTTAATGGATGAATGAATTTGTCGTACTTTTTTCACTTTCGGGGGAAAAAATTGAATTTTCATTTTTCAGGGATGAATTTGTGAGTGCTCTACACATTCAAGAATGAAAATGTCTATTTACCATTATTTATTTATTCAAAATATCACATGTTTCTACTCATAATAGTTTTTATTTCTTAACAGGGTTTTGTGTGTGTGTGTATATGCATCAATTACATTTCTCAGTGATCACAATCTAGGAATAAGTAATGATATTATACAACTTTTTGTCTTCAATTATAAGTGTGGTTGATAATTATATATCATTAACACCACACGCCATGTGCTATCTGAGAGACTTAAGGTCCTAAATGGATTAAACATGTACCCAAACCTTATTTTATCATTACAAGTGCAAACATGCAACAACAATATACATAAAAATGTCACTGTACACTCAACCACTCAAGAGTCAACCACATGTGCAATTACTCCCACCCTTCTTTGCATATACATTTTTTTTTATCAATTTCAAAAGCAAAATGGCTTCAACCATTTGTGAAGTAATGAATAGTTGGTCCAAATGTCTTCTAAAGTAATAGTTGAATTACCTTCAACGAACTTGTGCAAGAAGGTACTTTAACTATTACTTTTGGTTCTTCAAAAGGAAACCCCACTTGCTGTCCCTTGCCAAAATGACGAAGTGGTTTGTCATTTTCAAAGTGCTTTATCTTATTGCTAACATTACCTAAATCATAAACTAGAGGATAATTTTCTTTTCTCAACTAGCTTCTCAATGATTTTGAAAGTCTTTTCTTTTTCTAACCTACAACCTCATTTTTTTTCTGACTGAGGTTATTCAACTGCTATTTTGCATCTTGCCAAACCATTTAGCATGTTCACGTGGAATCTTGTTTATGAACTTTTCTCGCTTCTTGGCAACCCTCCCCCCAAAGTCTTAGGTTCACTAATTACATAAATTTTCTTTCTTCACTAAGCTGGTCACTCTCATCAATAGTATTATAAAAATTGTCCAGCCACCGCCACATGTCGACTGACGAGCTTTGACCCAAGGCTAAGATGGTGGAAGCTAAAGGAGGAAAAACAAATTGAGTTAAAGGAAAACATGTTGGGTGAAGGACCGTGGGAGTCTGTTGGAGAAGCAAATGAAATGTTGAATGTGATGGCTACGTGTATAAAAAATGTGAGAATGAGGCTGCTGGGAGAAAGCAAAGGAAACATATTTCTTACAAAGGAAATATGGTGGTGAAATGGAGAGGTGCAGAAGACAATCAAACAGAAGAGAAAGTACTTTAGATCTTTGCATAAAAGTACCAATGGTGAGAACTTGCAAAAGTTTATATTAGCGAGAAAAAATGCAAAGAAAGCAGTGCGGGAAGCTAGATGCAAGGTTTTTGCCGATTTGTATAAAAATCTTGGGAGCAATGATGGTGAAAAAGGTATATACAAACTTGCAAAAATGAGGTATAAGAAGAGTAAAGATCTCACTCAAGTTAGATGCATCAAGGATAAAAATTTATAACTTTTGGTGAGAGACGAAGATGTAAATGAAAGATGGATGAACTATTTTAACAAACTTTTTAATGAGGATGGTGATAAAAGTAAGTGGACTTGGAGGATGCTTATGATTATTTGAATAAAAGATTAGTCCGTAGAATTAATATACATGAAGTTAAGGAGCCTTTAAAGAGGATGAAGAATAATAAAGCTTTAGGACCAGATGACGTCCTTATTGAAATGTGGAGAGGCCTGGGGGATGTGGCAATAAAATGACTGACCAATCTTTTCAATAAGATTCTTTAAACAAATAAGATGTTTGATGCTTAGAGAAAAGTATCTTGTGCCTAATTACAAGAACAAGGGAGATATCCAAAATTATTTTAACTATAGAGGCATTAAGCTTATGAGCCATATTATGACGTTTTAGGAGAGAGTTATTGAGTATCACTTGAGGAGAGATACCAAGGTTTCTGTAAATCCATTTGGATTTATGCCAGAAAGATGTACCATGGAAACTATTTTCTTGTTGTGTCAATTAATGGAAAGGTATTGAGAAAAAAGGAAAGGCTTACATATGATGTTCATAGATCTTGAGAAAACATACGATAGGGTCCTAAGAAAAGTTTTATGGTGGACTCTTGAGAAGAAAAAAGTAGTATTAAAGTATGTAAATGCAATCAAGGATATGTATGATGGGGCTACCACATGTGTGAAAACTTGTAATGGAACATCAAGTTATTTTCCTATCATGGTAGGCGTACACCAAGGTTCGACTCTTAGTCCTTATCTTTTTGCCTTAGTGATAGATGAACTAACAAAAAATATTCAAGAGGAAGCGTCGTGGTGTATGCATTTTGTAGATGATATTGTGCTTATGGATGAGACCAAAGACGATGTTAATAGGAAACTTGAATTATGGAGAAGCACTTTGTAGTCTAAAGGATTCACGTTAAGCCAGAGCAAGACTGAGTGTGTGAAGTGTGAGTTCTTACTTGTAAGAGATGGTGATCGAAACCCTGTGCATCTACTTGGTCAAGAGGTACACAAGAAATATGTTTTTAGATACCTGGGATCAATTTCACAAAAATGTGGAGAGCTTGATCAGGATGTAAATCATAGAATTAGAGAAGGGTAGATGAAATTGCGGAGTGCATCTGGATTTTTAAGTGACCACAAAATTTCCCTTACTCTAAAAGGAAATTTCTATAGAACAACTGTAAGATTTGTAATGTTATACAGAGCTAAATGTTGGCCATCACATAGGTAACATGAGCATAAAATAGGGGTTACATAAATTAGGATGTTAAGGTGGATGTGTGGTTATACGAAGATGAATAATATAGGAAATGAAGATATTCGACGAAAGGTAGCAATAGTACTGGTGAGTGAAAAGATGATGGAACAATGATTGAGGTGGTTTGGGCACGTAATGAGAAGACCTCTGGATGCTCCTGTAAGAACCAAAGTTTGTTACCAAGAACTTGACACAAAGAGAGGTAGAGGTAGATCGAAACTTGTATGGGGAAAGATAGTTAAACAAGACTTAATGGATGTGATATAGATTGGCGGACAGTGTGTCTTAAGACTAAATTGAGAAAAACTATAAGCTTGGCGGAGGGTTAGACCCATTGTTATCTCTATGTTCCAAATGGTTCCTTTTTAGTCTTTTTCTTCTTCATCTCCCCCTCATTCTTTCAACCTTGTTTTCTTTTATCTTTTTTATCTTATTTCCCCTTTCCCTTCCCCTTCTTTTTATTTTCTGTCTCCTCGTATCTATCATTGGGTTCATCTACCATCAATCTCAATTAGCTTGGATTAAAGGTACTATTGATGCTGATGTTGACTTATTTTGTTATTCATTCTTCCATTGTTTTTTTAATTTCCATGTAGTGCACGGGTATCAATGCTAATTTTTAAATATGCTTGTTTTTGCAACTCTTTAAATAAATCATAGTTTTATTATTTTTATGTTATTTTACACTTTTCAACTACTTTAATAATTAGTTTTACAGAACACTTTTAATTTAATAAACTAGTTTTTTAGTTTCTATCTACCAACTAGCTTTTCAGCTTTCAACTAACTTTTGAGTTTCTAATTAGCTTTTCAACTAATTTAGTCAAACATAACCTAAGTATGATTTTTTTATATAAAAAATATGGTGTTTATTTTTATGTTAATATTATAGAGATATTTATATTATATATATACATATATATGATTTGATATTTTTCAAACTAAATTATAATTAGGGATGGTATTAAGGTGATGTGGATTCTGCTTCATGAAGAAAGGCAATGTGGATTTGGTAGTAGTCATTCATCATCGTTCCGTTGAATGAAAATATACACCAATTATTTATGAAATTTTTTTTAAATGAAAATTAAAACTGTTCATTTTCTCCATTAAAGAATTAAAACATTTCATGAATCCCTAATTAAGCATAAAATCACTCATAAAAAATTAAGCATAAAAATGGCGTTTAATGCATCAAAATATTCATTCTCAATTAAACTAATTAACTGGGAATGTGATTATAAAACACTATAGTCTTGAGGAAAATTTTTAAAAAAATGTATTTGTAAATTATTTAATATTTATAGGAATAATATGTTTATAATTTATTATGGAAAAATCCTTAATTATTATTTTCATGAGAAAATTTTATTTCTATTTATTTTTTTACTATTAATTTATAAAGAAAAATAAGGAAGAAAGGATGTAATATTTGATTAAAAAATTATTATTTATTTCATATGATATTGGATTCAGAAATTTATTTATAATAATGATTAAAATCTTATTAATGGTCTTGCAAAAATAAAAAAAATCCAGAAATTTAAATAAATAGTTTAATAAATTAATATATCTATAACAATAACAATAGATAAAAATGATACTATTTATATTAACTTTTTTTTGTGTCCACTTTTTTAAAACCATTATACGCTTGATAATATTAAATATTACATATACATATTAATTAATCTTATTTTGTTTCTATTCCACCGAAAATGCAGCTATCCACAATTTTGATTTTGTAACTTGCTCGTCCATTACCCTGGATTTTGATTTTGTAACTTCCTCGTACACAACTTCATGAATAATTTTATTTTAAATAGTTAATAATAAAAGAGTAATGAGTTGAAATTTTAAAATTAAAAAATTTACATTTTTTAAACAATAGCATTTTCGAATTTTAAAAATAAAATAAAACAACCAGTTTTCAAATAATAGTGGTTTATTAAAAAAAAAAAGAATAGAGTAATGAGTTGATGTTTAATTCATTTATTTTGAAAACATAAAACTTGAGTGGTCTCTTTTCTTTTTAAATTTATATTAAAATTAACGTTAACGATGTTATCTATTATCATTTTTAGCATGTCCTCAAAAATTTAGGATAGGTAAAATTTCTCCTAATTTAACAATCTAAGTAGATCTTATATTATTTGATTTAAATTAAAATTAAAAACAAAAAACTGGACAGTAAAAAAAAAGACGCCAAAAAGAGTGTAAAGGAGACTGAGAATTTTATTTTAAACATTTAATGACAAAAGAGTATTGAGTTGAAATATTAAAATTAAAAATTTGGCCCTTTTTAAATAATAGCATTTTTGAATTTTAAAAATAAAATTAAACAACCAATTTTCAAATAATAGTGATTTATTTAAGAAAAACAAGAATAAAGTAATGAGCTAATTTGGAATTTTAAAATTAAAAAATATGGTAATTTTTAAAAATAGTTGGCTATGTCGTTTATGCTTAAAAATTTGAAAAATAAAAACTATTTCTTTATATATTCTTCTAGAAATTAAAACTATCAAGAAATTTAAAATAAAATAGATATTAAAAATAATGCTGTGAATAAATTTTCAATAAAGAAATAGAAAAATTCATTTATTAGTTTCAATTTGGTCACTTTATTTTTAAAAGTTTTAAGTAGGTTCTAATTTTTTAAAATATATTTAATTTGGTCCTTTTATT